>JAJEJO010001182.1:0-56146 GCA_020662805.1 Glaucomys volans
TGCTTTCAATGACAAAAGTAAAGAAAACAAAACCCAGGAAAATAAAGGAAATGCAGAAAAAGAAATGGTACCTATCCCTTGTGTACATTGTTAGAGACTTATAAATATGTACACAATCGATTTGATGGGAAATGATGGTACACAGTTTTTTTATCAAATGAAAAGCAATTTTAATTTTTTTTCACTTGTCTGTATGTAGGTAGTTCACCATCTGTCAAATGTCTTAAAGGGAACATGAATATGGAATATGTGCAGGATGTGAGTACGCCCTATTTACAAAACAAATTGGCAGATTGCATTTGGCTTATTCTGGGAAACCCAAATAAATATGTTCCTTTAAAACTTCATTGATTCTATGTTAATGAACTAAAACAGAACAGTATTAAAAACATAAAAGATGAAGTTATACACAAATATTAAATCTGGAAAACCTTAGGTGGTGAGTTTTTAAAATAAGTTTAATTGCATGTTTTCATAAATGTTTTTGCCTCCAAAATTATGTCACTCTTGGAAAAAATTCAAATTAAAAGGAGTTGTTCTGTACATATATTATCCAAGAAACTTCATTAATGCCAGAAATGTTGGCTTTTTTGTTTGTTTCAAGATTTAATGCTTTCTCTAGCATAATTGGACCAGAAAATTAAATGCTTGGAATCCAATGAGGGTTTGAATAAATTGTGTAAATGGTGACTTTTTTTTGTTAAAAATTAAGACCTCAGGAGATGGGAAGATGGCAGATTAAAGGAAGGTTGTTTCCTCCAGCTGCTCCTCAGCTCAAGATTCAAGCAGTGGGAAGACTTCCTCAATAAGATGGGTGACTAAGGGAATTTACTGAAATTCAATATTGGACAGTAAAATAACCATAGGGGCAATGAAAGTCAGAAACTTTGAGCATAATATCAAAAATTATATGTTAAGCATGTGCCAGCTTAGCTGGCAACAGTGCTGGCTCTGCCAGCCAACAGCAGAGAAGAGGGGGAGCACAGGCAGAGAGAGGAAAGTGCAGCAAATGAAACTGCCCTGGTAAAACCTGTGGAGTAGACAAGGAAGCTGATCTAAGGCACCCAGAAATGGTAGTGGGAGTTGTTGAGTAGAAAGTGACCAAAATCGCTCAACCATCGGGCAGAGAGTCCTGATGGGAACCATCTTTGTATGGCCATGAGGCAGTGAGAAGAGGTGGGAGATCTAAGAGCTCGTAATGGAAGTTGCCAACCTGTCCCAGCAGTCACCTATTGTGGGGTCCATTGAGAGCGTCCAACTTGATGAAACTAGGTGCCAAGAGGATTGTGAGTAAGGTGATCCAGGCTGGGACACTGAGAAGAGATGTCCCCTTTGTTGCTGGTGTCCCAAAGGAGCAACTGTGAAGACACCAGGAACTGGTAAAGACAGGTACATCTGCACTTCCCTTCTGATCTTGACTAATTTACATCCATAGAGTGCAAATATATGAACCCTGTAAAGGTTTATACCCATTCTCCCAAGACTGGAATATGTAGGAAGTCTTTGAGACTCAGATGTTCAGCATAGATTGGCCTCTGCCCAGCAACAGGTGAAGTGGATCTAATCTCACATGCCCTCTGACAGAGTTCCACAGGACATTCAGAACTAAACCCCAGCTGCTGGAACTTCCATTTTAGAACTCACATGAGCCTCACTCTGGGAGTTCATCATTTGTCAGTACTCCCCAACCTATCCTGTCCTACACTGTGAAGTAGAAAGCTGAGAACTACTACAACCAGCTTAGATTCCAGGTCACAATGGTGGCAGCTTGGTGAGAAACATACAAAAAAAGTTGGATTTAGTAAACCCTAGTCCTTGGTCCAAGGGTTACAGACCCCAAAATTAAAGATGAGGTAGGGAAGCAGCATAAGGAATGAATCATCATCCTTGCCAACAGTTTTGACCACCTCAGCAGAAATAAGCCCTTTTATTTCTTATTAAGAATTTTTTTTCTAGGGACTGTGGTTGTTGCTCAGTTTATAGAATCCCTACCCCATTCTTCTTGTTGAGATTATTATTACAGTGGATGATTTAGTTGACACCTGCTATTTAATGTCTGATCTAGTTCATGGTTCTCTGCTAGTGGTGCTGATGTTGCATACTGACCTCATCAATCCTCTTCAGGTGGTAGTTAATGTTACAGATACTAAAGTAGACACCAGACACTGATTGCTAACATCACTGCTATTCCCTCCTCTCCTGTTCTCAAAGAGGGACTGGGAAGTGAGTGGAACATTACAAGCTCACAGGGTACAGGTCAGCTGCTGATCAACCCTCACAACTTAGTCAAGTAACAGCAAACCTCACTCCACACACAAAGGAGTGTGTGGAGTGTGTTATTCACTAATAACACTCCAGCAATACTTCAACACAACAACCCCCCGTAAACAATAAACAGGCCTAAAGTAAGAATACCTATAGGGAGACCTCAGTTTCCACTCTTGGACTCTACTTGTGCAGCAGTGAAAATCCTAGAACAAAACAAAACAAAACATACTAAAGGATTCACATATTTTTTTAAAAAAGGAAGAGAAATCGTTTCAACAGATGTGAAAGTCCAAGCCATCTGAAAATACAAGGAAATAGGCCAAGTTTCCTCACAAAATTCACAACCCCCCAAAGAGGAAAATCACAGATATGTAAGTGGATGAAATTCCAGAGAAAGGTTATAAAACTCTGAATTGAAATGCTCAATGAACTAAAGCAATATCTAAGGAAGCAATTAAGAGAGCAAATAGAGGAGGTGAAAGATCATTTCCTTAAATAAATAGAGTTACTGAAAAGAAACCAATCAGAACTATTATAAATCAAAGGCCTAATGAATCAAATTAAAAATTCATTGAAAAATATCACCAACAGAATAGACTGCATAGAAAATAGAGCTTTAGACCTAAAGTGGAGATAAATATTCACATACAAGGGAAATATAGAAATCCAAATAGATAAGATTAAAAAAAAACAACAATGTAATCAAAATGCCTAACGGGAAATAAGGAAAGAATATTAAAAACTGCAAGAGAAAAATGTCAGGTCACATTTAAAGGCAAACCAATAAGGCTCACTCCTGACTTCTCAAACTAGACCCCGAAAGCAAGGAGGCTTAGAATGAGATATTCCAAGCCCTAAAAGAAAACAATTGCCAGCCAAGATTGCTAAATACAGCAAAGTCCATCTTTCAGAATGAATGAAGAAACAAAAGTGTTACATGATAAGAATAAGTGGAAAGAATTCATGATCATTAATCCAGCATTGCAAAAGATACTAAAGATACACTACACACAGAAGAACTCAAAGAGAGACTCCAAAGATCCCACGTGAATGACATTCACTAGAAGAGCAACTAACTAAATGAAAATCAAGACTGAATTAAATATAGCAAGCAAACCAAAATGGCAGGAAATAGCAAACTTATGTCCAAAATTATATGGAATATAAATGGTCTCAACTCTTCAATTAAGGGACATATATTAGCTGAATGGATTTTAAAAAAAGAATTTGCCTATATGCTCTTTGTAAGAGACTCATCTCATTAGGCATACACATACTTGGACTGAAAATAAAAGGATAGAAAAAATATTACATCCAGGAAGGAATAGCTATTCTCATATCTGACAAACGAGAATTCAAGGAAAAATTAATCAAAAAAGACAAGGCCACTGCATACTGGGAAAGAAAACAATTCAACAAGATATAAAGATAATAATATCAACAAAGATATTTCTTTATTTCAATAAAAATAATTCTGACCTAAGTAATGCTATAAATCAAATGGATCTAATAGACATCTGTTGAATATTCCACCCTAAAATAACCTAAAACCTAAAAAGACAATGTCAAGCAATAAACTTAAAGCAGCAATTAAAAACCTTCAAGCAAAGAAAAACCTGGGAGCAGATGAATTCTCAGTCAAGTTCTACCAGACTTTTAAAGAACTAACCAATCTTTCTTGAATTATTCTGTGAAATAGAATAATTCTATTCTAAGGAATAGAGAGGAAATATTCCTGAATAAATTCCTGAGGCCAGTAACTGTTACCAAACCAAACACACGTCAAGGATTTACAAATTCACACCAATATTCCTGATGATGCAAAAATTCTTAATAAAATATTAGCAAACCATATTCAAATACACATTAAGAAGTTAGTACACCATGATAAATTGGGTTTTATGCCATGGATCCAAGTTTGATTCAACATATGTGAGTTAATAAATGTAATACATCACATAAATGGAATTGACAAGAATCATGTGGTCATTTTAATAGAAACAGAAATGGCCTTTGATAAAATCCATTGCCTACTCATGTTAACAATGCTGGAGAAACTAGGGATAGAAATAACTTACCACAGTATTGTAAATGTTATATGTGAGAAACACAAAACCACCATCACACTGAATGGAGAAATACTGAAAGCATTTTCTCCAAAATCAGGAAAAAGTCAAGAATGTCCTCTCTCACCATTCCTACTCAATATAATTCTTGAAATTCCAGCCAGGCAAGTGAAGGAAATTAAAGGGAAACAAATCGGAAAAGAAGATGTCAAATTATCACTATTTGTTTATGACATAACCTAACATGTAGAAGACCCAAAACCATCCACCAAAATACTTGTAGAGCTCCTAAATGAATTCAGCCAAGTAACAGGATACAAGATGAACATTCATAAATCAACACCAGCTTTCCCTTTCTCCAACAATGATTCTGCTGAGAAAGTAACCAGGAAAATTTCACATTGACAGTAGCCTAAAAAAAACAACAATAATTGCAAGCAAATGTAACAAAGAAGATGAAAAACCTCTACAATGACATCTATAGAACACTATAGAACTATAGAAGAAAGAAATTGAGGAAAGACCATAGAAGACAGAAAACCTACCAGGTTCTTGGATAGAAAGAATTAATATTATAAAAATGTCTATGCTACTGGAAGCATTTTACAGATTTAATAAACACCCACCAAAATACCAATGACATTTACATAACTAGAAAAATATGTTCTGAAATTCGTTTGGAAGACTAAAAGATCCAGAATAGCCAAATCAATTCAGAGATGAGTGATGTAGGAGACATCACAATATCTGATCTCAAGTTGTACTTCAGAGCTATAGTAGCAAAAACAGCATGGTAGTAGCATTAAAATAGACATGAAAAACAATGAAATAGAAGATAAGACACAGAGACAAACCAACACATTTACTGTCATCTCATACTTGATAAAGATGCCACAAATATATGTTGGAGAAAAGACAGTCTTTTAAACAAATAGTTCTGGGAAAATGGGATTTTCAAATGTAGAAAAATGAAACTAGATCCACATCTTTTTGAAATCAACATAGATCAAAGAATTAGACCAGAATCTCTGCAACTGCTGTAAGAAAACATAGAGTCAGCACTCCAACCTGTTGGTACAGGTACTGATTTCTTTAACAAGATCTGTAAAGCTCAAAAAATAAAACCAAAAATCAATAAGTAGGATGGCACTAAATTACATAGCAAAGGAAATGATTAAGATCATGAAGATTGAGCCTACAGAGTGGGTGAAAAGCTTTAGCAGCTATTCTTCTGCTAGAGGATTAATATCCAGAATATATAAAAAACTCAAAAAGCTTAACACCAAAAAATAATCCAATAAATAATTGGGCAAAAGAACTAAACAGACATTTCTCCAAAGAGCAAACACAAATGTCCAACAAATATATGAAAAAATGTTCAACATGGCTGGCAATCAGGTAAATGCAAATCTAAACTACATTGGGATTCCATTTCACTCCTGTTAAAATGGCAATTATCAGGAATACAAATAAAAATGTCATTGAAGATGCGTTGGAAAAAGGTGCACTCATGCATTGCTGGTTGGACTGCAAATTCATATAATCTCTCTGGAAAGCAGTATGCAGATTCCTAAACTAGGAATGAAATCACCATATGACCCACCTATGACTCCTTGATATTTATCCAAAGAAATTAAAATTAGCATACTATAGTGATGATATAGGTAAAATTCACTATAGCCAAGTTATAGAACCAGCCCAGTTGTCCATCAACAAATGAATGGAAAACAAAATGTGAATATACACACTGGAGTTTTACCTAGTTATTAAAAAGGATGAAATTATAGTATTTTCTGGTAAGACTGGAACTGGAGAACATCATGCTATGTGAAATAAATCAGACTCAAAATCAAGGGTCAAATGTTTTTTTCTCATATGTGGAAGCTAGAGCAAAATAAGGGAAAAAAATGGGTGATGATGGTTGGATCTCACAAGCATAAAAAGATTATGTTAATAGAACTGAGGAGGAAGAGGAGAAAAAGGGGAGAAAATACCAAATGAATTTGATAAAATTTTTCTATATACATGTATAAATATGCCACAGTGGATTCCATCTTTATGTATATCTATAAAGCACCAGTTAAAATAAATTATTTAAAAAAATAAAGACCTCAAAAGCATCAATTAAACTTTCATTGTATTCGTTCATTTTTAATTTTTCCATGTAATCTTTTGCCTTTATTTTTAATTATTTATGTTTATACTTCAAACTTTAATTCATCTAGAATATATTTTTGTATAAAGCATGAAATTAAAATAAAAATGAAGGGCTTACCAGTTGTATCAAGTGCCATTTATTAAATGTGATATTCTTCTGAAGAATATCATATTATTCTTCTGGATTCCCAGTTGAGTTCTAAATATTAATTTGGGTTTTTTTTTTGATAGATGTATAGATGTGTAAGTACATGCTTGTTCATATATATGTATATACATGCACATATATATGTGCACACATGCATTCATTTGTAATATATACAAAATATTTAATATATATCATGTTTTATGTAATATAATATGATATGATATAATATATAATGCATTCTAAATTAGGAAGTGTTCAAGATGATATATGAAGAACCTTTAAGCCTCTTTGGCACATAGTGAAATCTTAAAACTTTTAGCTAACATTTCTTTAATTTTTTATTACAAATTAATTTGAGGTTCCTTAAGGCAGTTAGGCATAGGGTACACAATGAAAGACACCATCTTCTGAAAATTTTATAGATGTCATTTTCTATAACTTCATTAAGGTCTAACCAATATAGAATAAATCTAGTTAAATAGATATTATAGATGATATATCTATGATAACATCATAATCAAATTACCACAATTGAGATAATGAATATATACCACTATCAAAATGCTTTTTGTCACAGTAGAAATGCCCTTAATTCACATTTTCCAGAAAAAAATATGTAATGCTTTATGTCCCAATGCCTTGGTTTATTTTTATTTTTTATGAGGCGGGGTTTGGCTTCTTTTATGTAACATACCTGTTTTAGATTCATTCAGGTTGTTGAGTATATCAACAGTTCATTTCTTTTTTATTGTTAAACTACCATTCTATTGTATTGTAACCACAAATTTTTTATCCATTCACCTGTTGGAGGAATTATTTTTTTCTTTCCTGATTTCAGCTTTTATAGTAAAGTTGCTGTTGTCATTCATGCATAAGTCTGTTTCTACTTTTTCTTATTTTTTCCTGCTTCTCAGGGCTCATTGCCAGGCCCTGTACAATGTCTGTAAGCTAGAGTTTCATATAATTTGTGCACATTTTTAATTATTTCAAGCAGAAGGGCAAATTCAATTTTAATTATTCCATTTTGGCTCAATATGTATCATCATTTCACATTGTTTTCTTGACTGATTCACCATTGATTTCCAGCTACAGGTCTCCTTTTTACCTTTCTACCACAAGGTAAGCTTCCTTCACACAATTGTTCTTTAAGTTACACATAAAATGTTTCTACTACTTTACTGAAACTTCATACATTGGTGGAATTAAACTATTAAAGTAATAGAAAATTTCACTAATAGGGACCAAAAATACATGGAAAATTATTATTTCATCAGAATTCATGAGGTTAAAAATAGTTTGTAGATTCAACAATGCTATTTAAAACCCTAACATTAAATCTTTATGCTTTACAGACACCGCTGGATTGCACTGTTTTCTTTGGTCTTATCATCTCACAAAGGTAATGTGATAGCTGTTGTTCTATAGAGTGTTCTCACTTGTGTAAAGAGAGGATAAGGTCAAAAGAGGCAAGAAATAGAGAAGGTCCTTGTTACTGGACATTGTTATAATTTAAGAGAAACTATGTTCCTAAATCCCTCAATGCTACATCTTTTTACATCTCATGGGGCACATCTAGTTCAAGTGGCCAACCCTAACAGTGTGGTGGGTGGAAGATTTCCCACTTTTAAATAGTGGAGAGTAGAAGTTAATCAATGAAAAAGATCTAGGACATGGATATGTGTAGTCATCTATTAGTGAAATTCGAAGGGAAGAAGCTAAATATAATTGACTGGAGAGGACTCATCTTTCTCATTTCTTTTCAATTTCTAACACAATATTTGGGCCATGAGGGATTTACTAAATATATTTCTTCTAAATGTCTTCCATGTAGAAAGAAATCTCTTAGGAGGTATCCTAGACAGATGTAGAATTAGCCTTTGCTTATAAATTTAAGCTATAAATATTACATGTCGTAGTAATGTACTAAAAATATATATATATATAAAGAACCATTTCCTAGTGAACATAACTCAGGTTAATTCCACAAATATTTGAAAGAAGCAAGAAGTGATTTGTGATATAACAAATGAAGAATAAGGTACAGGGTAGAGGGTGATTAAATCTGCTATCGGGTAAGGAAATTGAGCAGTTTTTTTTAGAGCAAGTAGTATTTGAATGTATTTTGAGGATGACAAATGAACTAGACAGGATGTGGTATTTCTACAATCATGGATACAGAAGTGTAAAAAATGCTACAAGCATTATTGTCTGCAAATAGAATGTGTGCTGGAGAGCAGTGCATATACGTGAGGAAATTAGGCTAGAAAACTAGCCATTGATGAGTTTCTGGAAAGTCTAATGTATTCCCTGGTAAATGTAGACATTTATAGTAAGGCAAAGGATTGGGGAATGAGTAAAGGAAAACGGACAATTGTGAGCAATGATGAGGCTTAAAACCAAATTTCTCTTAGAAGTTGTGTCACTGGGAATAGGATAAGATAGGTTTACAGTTCATTTGAGAATTATTATAGAATATAAAATATGGTGAATATATTCAAAAAACTGAAAGTATTTGATGACATACCATATATGATGATAAGGATTTTAGTTTTCTTTCCTGGAAATAACAGCCTGAAACAAATGCATATGTAAGAGTATCTGTTATGGCTAGGCAGAGATGTCATCCTGGAGAAATGGAATAAAAGCATGGAGAAAGAAAGGAAGAAAGAGAGTAATCATAATAATCACCCATTGACTCTGTCTTCCCTGTGGGCAACTGCACTCATGGTCCTTTAGGATCATCAGAGAAGCAACATGTAATGTATCTTTAAATGTGGATGGAGAAAGAGTTGGTCATTTGTCTATTAAGTCACATTCCCCATTGCTCTATGTTTAAGCCTGTGTATGGTGAACTCACCCTCAGTTCTAGGCTATGCATACATGGACACAAAATTAGCTACTATAGCATTCCACGTCAATTGGGATGGCTGGAGATGTGACACAAGATATTCTTCAGCATGGAAATAGGGAAAGGTAATTTAAAGCTGGTTGAAAACTTCAACAAAGGCTGAAATAAGAGAAAGGTCAATAAGACCAAGAGAATCTGAAGTGGTAATAAGAGGTGTCAAACTTAGTAAAGAAGAAAAGTGCACTTGATGCATATTGAATGTGAAAGCCTCAAAGAGCATCAAATTGACATGAGAAACTAATATGTGTGTGTACTAAAATTGGAGTATAGGAATATGTAGTTTTATCATAGGCAGTGTGGCTGACACTCTGGCAGCTGAGTTGAAGACAGGAAGGAGGCAATGCGAAATAGTTTTCCTACTTTTCAAAGTTGGTGAGCTCTTTTTCTCTTTCACTGAAGTTAGTTATTTAGGCTTCTAAACAGTCTTTCTAAGGAAAAGGGTGGAAAAAAGACTTTCAAATCATAAAATGTGCCCATGGAGACCTGTTTTCAGACACTATTTAGGATTCTTTCTACTAAAGAAAGTAATCTTCATAGCAGAACTCCAAGCTTAAAAGTTATTTTGCTTTTAGATTCATCTCTGAATGTTGCTATGCTAAAAGAAACTTTTACAAAACAAGAATAAAGCTTTTAAACTTCACACATAGCCACAGGGATACCTTCCTCATGCATAGCCACGGGGATATCCAAGGCTTTAATGCTGAGAAAAAAAGACAGCAAATCCCTGTACCCATCATGCCACCTGGAGGACACTTACTCCACTCTTGCACACACACACACACACACACACACACACACACACATGCACGCACACATCCAGGATAATAGTCTGCAAAAGAGTTGACTAACAAAGTGGAGATATTTTTTTCTTGATAGTAACAATTCAAATCACAGCAATGATTTGATACATTTTCAGACAACATTGAAACATTTTCTCAAATTTTAGGTACTCATTTAGTGCATTCTTGAAACAAAGAACCATAGAAAATTAAAACTTACAGGAATGCTCTGGCTTAATTTCCTGATTGCATGTGTTATTCAAAACTCAAGACCTTTAGAAAATTTAGTTACAGAATGAAGTTAACTATCTATTTAAGTTACCTATTTATCTATAAATTAAAATTAAGTATTCACCAGCTTCTCTGTGCATTCGTATCTAAGGAAAATGAGTGTATGAAAACATCTCAGGCAGACAAAGCACAAGTGAGATAGTGGGTGATTTGAGGAATTTAAATTCAATGTAGCAGCATTATAGTTTGAAGAAATTTGCAAAGATGAGACTAGAATAAATAAATTCAAATTAGGAAGAATCTTTTAAGTCATGTGATGGTGCTTTAAATGTCTCTTAAAATCATTGGGAATCACAAAAAGGCTTTAATCAATCAATCTGATTGCTTTTAAACCATCATGGCTTGGGATAACCTAGACATTGATGCACATTAGAATGGGGTTAGGAACAGGAGCCTCAGTAGGAATTTTTTTTTATAAACATTATTTTTAATAACTTTTTTGTTTTTATTTTTTTTATGTGGTGCTGAGGACTGAACTTAAGCCTCACACATGCTAGGCAAGTGCTCTACCACTGAGCCACAAATCCAACCCCATCAGTGGGGAATATTGAGCAGGGAGTTTTATGAAGAGCATTTTAAAGATTCCTTGAATAAAAATCATGTGAAATGGCCACAGAAAGCAACAATTCCCTCAGAAATGTAAAACAGATAAATTTAAAATTACATCTTCATCTTGAACATGTTTAATAATTTAATTACTACCCTCATCACAGCTATCTTACATTCACTTCCATTTTCTCTAAGTGATCATGTGTTTCAGTCTTTCAGATCAAGATTATTGAACCATCATTATGGATCATTATTCTGCTAAAAATAAAAATATGGGTGTAGTGTGAAACAATTCTGGTAGTCTCTCCCTCAAGTTAGTAAAGACTCCATATGTTTTAGTCAGCTTTTCCACTGCTCTGACTACAAGAAATGACAAGAACAATTTTAGGAGAGCAAAAGTTTATTTAGGGGTTCATGGATTCAGTGGTCTCAGTCCATAGACAGCCAGCTCCATTCCTCCAGGCTTCAGATGAGGCAGAACATCATGGTGGGTGAGTGTGGTGGAGAGAAGCATCTCATATGATGATCAGGAAGCGGAGAGAGAGAGACTAAGTTCAACTCACCAAATATATTCCTCAAAGGCATGCCTCAATGACCCACCTTTTCTAGCCACACTCTACCCATCTTTATTAAGTCACTTATTGTGTTGTAGCTTTCATAACTCAATCATTTCATCTCTGAATGTTTTTGCATTATCGCACATGAGCTTTTGGGGGACACCTCACTTCCAAACCATAACACCATAGGTTAAAAGACATAGTACTCAACAAAACTGCCCTTAATTCAGATGCTAACTGCAGAAATAAGTTTTCAGGGCACACATAATTCTGACCATAAATTCAGGGTTACCACAACCTCCCCAGGTTTGCTAATTTTGCAGAATTATGACAGAATTACATCTTTATATTAAAGGATGAGCATAGGACAAAGAAAACTCTGCTAATATCAAATATTAGCAGAAGCATAAAGTAGTTGGGATTTGTAACTGATGGCAGGATTAAGTACCTTATAAAACAGTATGGCGTTTCAACATTTCAACATAATTTCACTAATTATTCCCAATAATTCCACTCGTAATAATAATGACTGATAATGAGCATCAGAATAGATGTTTTACAGATATGTTATCCCCAATGTTCACATTAGCATAAACTGAGAAGAGTTCAATAATTCAGTTTTTCTTCTATTCTATCCATTCCATTTTTATTCCATTCCATTCTATATTTGTATGTAATTGACATTATACAGCAAAAGAAAAATTTTATTGTATCTCACAAGAATATGAGCAACATGACACAACAAAAAAATGCTAAAAAGATACCAAAAAAATCCTATTCAATAATTTCATACACACTAGTAAATTCACAGCGATTTTTATTCTATGGCATAATGTCTTACATGTATTTAGGTGGTAACACTCTTAAATAATATGGCACAGTGATCATAAATGTCATGAGAGTCATTTCCTAGCGATATGGAGGTTGAGTAACTGAGAATTATTCTAAGAGCTTCTAAGATGCAATGCTTTTTTCCCCTTAATATTGGTTTTAAATCTGTCCAATTTTTAGAATTTTAGTATACTATTCATGAATAGCAAAGGCATCACAGGACTCATGTTACATTTCATAAGTACTGCATATTGCAATCAGGATTTTTTGTTCCTGGATACATTACAAACTTCAATAATGTGGAGATTTTTTTTTTTTTTTTCTAAATTTGGTTTTATAGATCTATGTAGTATCATCACTAGCAGTTCTATCTTCCAGGCAATGTTATATATCAAACTTCTCATCCACTTGGTTAAAAAGGAAATAAACTGGCTTTTATGGAATTTGGAGTTTTACCAATGAACATTTATTCTCATCTTGTATCTTTACATGAATTAAGAAATAAAATTATTTCAAGTAAAATATAAGTTTTTTATATAAGAGCAGATGTTTATCATTTTCATCGTAGTAATTTTCCATTACTGACAGACTTTATTTGTGTGTTCCTCTTCAATAAAACTACAGCAAATGCTACAGAAAAATATTTGATACATTTGCTCTAATTTTTACCAGTTACATAAGCACAGTTAAAATTGATTTAAAGTTATTGAGAAAAGTGTTACTTTTTTTTGGTGTTATTCCTGAAGTAAGTTCATATTTGTTCAACCATAGGGCTGCAAAAGCCCTAGAATTATTGCTTACTGGTTTCAGAGAAAGAACTTGCAGGACACAGTGGAGAGGGTTTGGACATTTTATTACTCCATTCAAGAACAAAATGGAGGGCCTCCCCATCCACAAACCAGGGGAATATACAGGGTACTATAGGCTATTTGGATTCTCACTGCGCAGGACTTCTTCATATATTTTATAGATACTTTTTTTTTTTACACTTTATAACTCAGGTTGCTCTGCTTTGATCCCCATCTAAAGACTGAAGACAAGGAAGGTAACCAGTTCCCCTTCTTCATTTTCTTTATTATCACATTTTCAGAGTCCTTTTTATCTCGTTGTCTGGAATATAGAACAACAAAATTCTTAGGTGCCAATTCATGTTTTACCCCAACACTCCACCTGTTCAGTGCCTTGGAAGCCCCTTAATGTCCCTAACAATCTTAAATAACCACAAACCTTCCATGAAGCCCCAGGGACAGGGCTTCAAAGGCAAATTTCATCCATACCCCACAATAGCACTACAAAGAGCAAGAGCCTATCATCAGGGAGGCTAAGGTAATTAAGTTAGCAAGTCCATTCTGTCTTATTTGCACGTTAGGCCCAGCAAGTCCTTGTGCTGCAGTCATAGGGAGTTCTAAGCAGATCCAATGGTCAGCCTGGTTGGCATGATGGGCAGCCATCATTGCCTGGTCCTGGAAAAGCCCACTTGTTGCTAACCTATGGAAAATGTTTAAATAGGTACTTATAATGGCAGATCAACTCCAGGAGGCAGCATACAGGCTACTATATGATCTTGTGTTAGTAAAGTAGCTTGTATAGTAGTCTTGCCTGGGTTGGTATACCAGACCAATCTATCACTTCAGGTATAAAGAAAGAGTAAGACACTTCTGGAATATATACTGTCAAAAATTGACATGAAGTGTCCTTTGGGTGATGACATCAGAGGATAACACCACCTATAATCTTGAGGGCCAGGTTCCCAACACAGTAGGCTTCACTTATACATTTCGATATTCTCCCTCATCTTTTGGAGTCAGTAAAGAAAATTATTGGGAATTTACTTATATGATCCATGACCAGCTAAAGATCTGTTACTTGGTGTGATGTCCTGAGGAGTTGGCAAGAAGAAGTTGTTATTTGTGTGCCCCAGTGTGGCTTAAGAAACTGTCCAATAGCTGTGTCCTTATTTGTAATCTTAATGCTCGTGGCCACTGGCATGCTGACATAGAAATGGCTGAAAGCTGTAGGCTGCTGATGTCTGAGATTGTCACTGGATATTCTCAGGCAGATGAGCTGTCCACCCTGCATAGAGTTATATTCAGTATTTAAGGCTTTTTTCAGCAGGTCATTTATTCTTTCAATTCATCCAGCTTCTGTTGGATTATATGGCAGGTGGAAAATCCATAATATTTTCTGATCTTGAGCCCATTGTGTATTTCAAGGCCTGTAAAATGAGTTCCTTATTTACTCTCAATTACCTGTGGTGTGCTATACACAACACTCAGTCAGATCAACCCCTTAATAATAACCCTTTGATTGACTGTCTTGCTAAGGATGTCTTGCATTAAGCCCATAACTATATTCACACAAGTCAAAGCATAGTCAGCCCCTTTTGATGGTGGGTGAGGGTCAATACAGTTGATCTTCCATTGATGAAGATAAATCACCTCCTTTGATATGCCCCTATGTGACATCCAGTGGTCCTGGGGTAGCATTGAGAGCAGGAAAGTTGGTTCTGACATGCAGCAACTCTGACATCTTTGTGGACAGTCTCCAGCAGGTCACAGTTGCCCACATAGTTTTTCATTCTGCATTCTTTAATTCACAACATAGTGAATCAAATTTAATTCACAACTGGGCCTTCCTCCAGTCACCTTATTTTTGCTGGTTGCATGACCATGATTGGTGCTTTTCTAATGATGACCTCCACAGCAAGAAGGGCAGCCTAAGTAGCACATTGTTGTTTTTCCAACAAGGTACAATGTTCTTCTGTCCCCTTCCCTGTGACCAAAATCAAATGGGGTCTGATGTCCTTTAATTTGCTGCTGTAAACTCCATCCAAAGTTGTCTGGAGTGACATGGGTGGTAAGCTCAGCAGATTTTCATGTGTCTCAAGGCTTTGTGTCTGTTTTACTGTTTATTTGTTCTGATTAAATGCTGTAGTATGCTGGTCAACTCAGTTCCATAATGCATCCATCCTACACAAATTAAACAGAGCTTTGATAACTAAGCTAGATGAGGGATGAAAGCCCTTCAATAACCCAGTATCCCTGCAAGTCCTTGTACTTGTTTTACTATTTTGGGAAGTGGAAATATGAGGCATAAACGTTGTCTTACCCAAATAGAAAACATCCAAGAATTTCACTGATAAGCAAGGGCCTTGCACTTTGTTCATGGCCCATCTTCTCTTTTGCAAATGAGTCAAAAGCACGGGTGCAGCCTTGGTGAGTACTGAAAAAGATTCAGAAGTATTAACATAATGAAACATTTTTATCAGACGTTGGGGTCAGTGTATCAGTATAAGAACAGAATCAACAGGAAGTATAATTATAAAAGGGGATTTGTTAGATTGGCTTACACGACCAGAAGCTGGATAGTCCACAATGGTCATCTGTAGCTGGAGAGCTGGAAGAACCAGCAGCTGCATAATCCTATACCCAGAAGGCCCAGAACAAGAAAGATCAACAGTGCTACCCTAGTCCCAGACCAAAGCTTCTGGAAACTACTTGGAGAATCATTGGCAGAGTCTACTTTGGAAGAGTGAAAAAGTGAGAGTCTGATATCCTCAGATGATCAAAGCAATGATCAAGAACCCATTTAAGAAGAGCCGAGCTCCCATCTGCATCTGCTTCCTTGTTCTTCCAGCTTTTATTGCATCCTATTGGGTGGTGCTGCCCAAGCTTAGTGCTGCCCACTTCAGTTCACCATCTCACATTCCAATCATTCCTAGACCTGCCCTCATTGACACACCAGAAGCCTCTTAATCATCAGCATCGCTTAACCCAATCAAGTTGAAAATTCAAATTAACCATTACAGCCAGGTTTCTAAATCTTATGCTACCTCACTGTGACACATAGTGGGACTATGGGGATATCTCTGAGGAAGCATGGTTAATGTCTGTTGTCATTCTTCCCGCCTGAGGCAAATATGTCTTGAATCTCAGTAGCTGTATCTATGCTATAAAAGTGTTAGCAAGGTCCAACACATAGCAATATGGTCCCAGTTGAACACTAAGCTCTTCTAGAATGGTACTTATGTTAGAAATGGCTGTGTAAAGTGGAGGGATCACATTATTTAATTCCCTATGATCTATGTCATGCACCTAGTTTCATCCAGCCTTCTCACTGGCCACACAGGGCAGTTAAAAGGACAAATTATACTTACCTTAGCCAATTCATGAATGGTTTCTGTTATCTTTTCAGATGTCCAACAGGGAACTGATATTGTTTAGTGGTAACTGTCTGATAACTCAGGCAAAATAACTGAACAGTGTTTAGTATGCCCTCTTAATGTTGGCTTTATAGTTGACACATGCTTAATCTCCTGCCAAAGTAGACAGAACTCTCCTACTATAGTTTGTAGAGATTTATCCCACAAAATACTATACTTATAATATATTCAAGAATGAGAGCTATGAACGCTGGGTAGGGGGTGAACAGCAGGAGACCAAGCTGCAACATGAGAATTATTGCTTGGATTATCACTTTTTTTACTTCATATCCTTAAATAGTATTTACTCTACCTGAGAATTTGTCAGGACTACAATATATCAAGATGCATTCAGCTCCCATGTCCACCAGTGCTGTTATTCTCTGACTATTTTTTGAAGACCAATGTATTGCCAATTATATATATGGTTGAGATCCCTGAACCTTGACCTCCCTACTAGTCTTCCCACATCCAAGGGCCCAAATTCTCTTCAGAGGAAGCTGTGGTTTCTTCTTTCATCACATTTCCTAATAGGAAAGGTTTATCTTTACCTCTTTGGGGATAGAACTCTATTTTACCTTTCTATCTCTCTCTGGTTTTTCTTATTGGGAGGGAATAAAATCTTTTGACCATTAGCAATTGCCTCCATATGCATACTGTAGGGAGCCATCCATGTCTGGTGGAATCAGACTTGACTGAGCCATCGGATACAGAGGTCTGACTCCCAGGAACTGGCAGTCATGGGAAACTGTTACAGGGCTTCCGGGGAAATGGCTCTGTACAGAGTGGCTCACCATCTGAGAATATGCCAATTCCTTAAGCTAATAGCTTCCCTAACTCCACTCCATCCTGTTTCTCACAGAAGAAGCCCCTCCCATTCTTTGACCCTTTACCTGTGGGAATATAAATAAAGGTGACAATGGGGCTTCTCCATCTTGTTGAAGGCCAGATCTACTATGACCGATCCAACACATCACCTTCCATTTGAAGAGTATTGACTCTTGTGTTTATTGAGTAGATGAGTTTATTAGTAATTAATTGATCACCTGGCACCATCGTCCTCCTACAGAAACTCTTCCCCTCGTCCACATGGGACATGGAAACCCCCCCCCCACACACACACACATACAAAGGGTGACATTAGGTCGCTTACCTATTTTCCTTGCATCCACTCCTGCTGCTATTAAGTTCACTTGCTTCCATTCATAAACAACTTGAAGAGGTCCTTCCAGTTTGGGCTAGGTTCTGCAGACTCCCATTTTCTGCCACAATCTCCCCGAGAGACACTAACATTTGGACTCCTCTCTAGATTGGATACCCTACCATTGCTGATAATATTGATACCAGGGCACCACAAATAGATGGAGGGGATGTGGGTAACTCTGTGTCCTTCATTCCATCAATGAAAATCGTAACGTTGGATAGTGGGAAAGGCTATACATGAATAGCTTACTTTATTCACAGTTCCTACAAATAGACCTGTGATTCTTTCAGAGACCCTGTTACCTCTGGACATATGCATTGCCTCTGAATTTGCCCACATATTGCAAGTGCCCCTCAAAGTGCCCAAGCAAATAATGATCCCACATTTTCATCAGCAGCACTAGAAAAAAACAAAAACAAAAACAAAAAAACACTGGAATAAAGCATGGTGGGCAGTTACCGAAGCCATTTTAGATAATTTTGTACCATTCAACATTATCCCACCTGTTCCAGTGTCCCACAAGTTGGGCAGCCTTGCTGGAATACTTTCTTCCATTTTCCAGCTGAACTTGGACCAAATTACACCATTTCCCTCAGGGTAAGAATCCCCTCAGATCATTCCTGCTGGGTCTTTAACTATTGGACCATTCTAATTCTAGATTCCATTGTAGTTTCACCTTCTTCCTCAACTTCTGAGTCGGTGGAGTGAGTGGATTCCCTGTGTGGGTCCCACATCTGAGGATCCCAGTTTCCACTAGTCACCAACACCCTCACATGAATTCTGGGCCCAAAATGTCCTCACAGTTTATCACAATGTCTTGCTATAAACTGTAGGCATTCTTCTGTAAGTTCTAAACAGCATGGTAACATATCCTTGTTGTTAATCTGCACAAAACAAGATTCTCTTTCTAGTTATAATTCTTTCTGTACTCTGCAAAGCCTAAGTTGTTTAGTCTTAGTCAGTGTCAATTTGAATGCCCACCAGGGGCCTTACCAACACTGCAATGACATTCTTCCTTTCCATTTGCTTTTACCAGTCTACTGCTGATGCTTCCAACATTTGCAGCATCCCTCTTTGCATTTTGGAGGTGCCCTGCACTCACATAGTGGTATCCACCCCTCTAATATAGAAGCCACCTCAGCCCATCCAGGCTTGTGGCCAGGATGAGATATCCCTGGCAGACCATGTGTCCTTTCCCAATTTCAGAATCAACTCAGTATTTTCCTTTTTGAATCTTGCTTGCTACACCTTTGTTCACCCACAGAACTTCCAAAACCCTCAGCATACTGTTTACCATTCTACAAAAACTGGGAAAGGCTACACTTTAAAAAAAAAAAAAAGAGGAAGAAGTTAGAGGACTCAACAGAGAGGGTTTGGATATTTTATTATTCATCTGCTCCTCAGAGGTGCCAGGTCAGGGCAAAATGGAAGGCTGCCTAAACCTATAGGCAAAGGGAATATATAGGGTGAGTTGCATGTCTACTGCACAGATGAATTTCTTCAAATATTGTAATTTCTTTACTTTACATGCAAGGTTGCTCTTCTTTGATCCTCATCTAAAGATTAGAGACTAGGGAAGTGGCCAGTTTCCCTTCTTGTCTTCTTTCATTATCACATTCTTTTTTAAAAATTTTTTTCGTTGTAGATGGACACAATACCCTTGTTTCACTTATTTATTTTTATGTGGTGCTGAGGATGGAACCCAGTGTCTCACATGTGCAAGGCAAGTGCTCTACCTCTGAGCCACAACCCCAACTCCATTATCACATTCTTTAAAATACTTCTTATCTCATTGCCAGGAAACACGCTTCCTAGGTACTGAATAATGTTCACCTCAACAGTGCTAAAGGGGGAACTTTTTCTAGTTCTATGGTCCTTTTAAAGATGATTCTCTTAGAGAAATATTCCTGGGTGAATGACCCAAACCCTTATTTTTTCACTGCCTAGATCACAGCATAGCAAGAGTCACAGTGGTAATTCTGAAGGTAATTCCAAATGTAAATGCTGAAATAATTTGATCATTAAAATAAATAATGACACTATATGATGTTCTAAAGAATTAAATAAATATCCATGCCTTGGTACTGTTATAAAAAATTAGTAAATATGTGTGAAAGAAAGGAAAACCTGAAATGTTTTTTGTGTATATGCCCAAACATAACCAACAGGAGATGAGCTCAGAATCTGATATCCTTGATCTTATGTCCTGGAATAGTACAATATAACATATTTCTATCCTAGAATTAGAGATATTTCCCAGAAAGTCTGGCTCTTATTGCGGGAGGGAGAATGGTATTGAGAAATTAAGATCTGTGTACTAAGTGTGTTTATTGCTGCTGGAACCCACTGATTCTAGGCCCCTTCACCAAATAGAATAAGGAAACATGTAAGTATACACGTACACATAGCTAGTTCAAATAAACAGTAATTCCTACTAGTATCTCTGACTCTTATCCAGCACTGCATAATTCATTGTAGTATCCCTGTCTTAATTACTTGTAAATTCTTTCTCACACAGTAAGAAAACTAGCTTCCATTATCCACAGTCCATTTGCTTATCTAATCAATCCTAGGATACATTTAAAGTAGTTTCAAGATTGCTGACTTGTATCCCTGTTGAGAAACAAATTTACCAACTAGAGAACAGTGTTTATATTCAATGATTCTATTTTTTAGCTTTACAATACCTGGTCAAACTCGACTTTCCAAAGTTACTTAATTTTTTTTCCTCAATTTATTTGGAAGTTCTGTTATATGTAATACAGTTATATTCATCGTCACTGTGTGCATTCTATCCGGGGTCACTCTAACCTCTGTTGATCTTTTGCATGCAGCAAAGTTAACTCTGCATGAATATTGAGTAGAAGACATATAACTATACACAAAGTGTACTATTTGAAATATCAAATCAAATTAAAAGGATAAAGAATACAAAACATCAAATTGACTAGAAAAATGAACAGAATTAACCTACATATATATAAAATTAGAGGAAATCATAAGAAAGTAAACGCATGTAAGAGCAGAAAAAGAAGAATCTTCTTATGTTAAATTGGAACTAGAGACATCATTGTGAAGTCATGATGATTTATAAAATGTCTTTCTTGTTCTATTCATTGTAAGAGCCCAGAAGAGATTATACTGCAGAAGCAAATTGTATAGGCTTCTCAAAATTAAAAAAAAAAATGTTCTAAAAACCAGGAATTTTTGAGATTGGAAATTGTTATAATAAAATCAATTCACCCTTGAATTAATATCACATGAAATAAAATACATAATGGTTACATTTAGGATATGTGTATATAGACAGCATTAGGTCATCTTGTTTTAATGTTTAATTTATAGGAAGGGAAAATATTATTGTGGTTTTTATGAAAGAATATCATCATTCCTGATGAATATGTGTTTAAGAAAAAAAATGCCATAGTGTCTTAGGTAATTTTCTGTTGCTATGACAGATCACCTGAGACTGGGTGATTCATAACAAGCTGATTTCATTCACATTTCCAGCAGGTAAAAGTCCAAGATCAGGCTTTTGTATCTACTTGGCTTCTGGGGAGTATCTAGAACAGCTCTATGTATGTTGGAAAAAATGTCAGGGTAAGGGAATATAAGCAAAAAGCAGGGAACCTTGCTTCATAACCCTCTGCTCCTGGTGTACCTAATCCAATCCCATGAGGGAAGCATTCATTCATTCATGAGGACTCTGCCTCCATGACCCAAAACCCTCTACTAGGCTCTACCTCCCAACACTGTGGTATTGAGGAATTAAGCCTCTGTATATTTCAGTTGAGACAAACCATAGCAACAATTTTGTGGATGTTTCATGGAGCACATCTTCAAATACTGTGGCCAAATACATAAATAAAAGGTGAATGTAAATGGAGGTTATACAAGTACTATTTTGTATTTTCTGTGTGCTTGAATTTTTTTGATTGTGTGTTTGTTACTGGATGTTTTCACCAGCTTATTCGCTGCTGTGACCAAAAGACCCAACAAAAACAATTATAAAGAGGAAAAGTTTATTCTGGGACTCACAGAGGTCTCAGTCCATAGACACCCAACTTCATTCCTTGGGTCTTGAGGTGGGGCTAAACAACAGGGCAGAAAACTATGACAGAGGGAAGTAGGTCAGGACCACCATGAAGAAAAGAGAGAGCTCTGTTCAACGAAGACAAAATATGTACCCCAAAGGCATGTCCCCTGGGACTCATCTTCTCCAGTCACACCTTCCCTGTCTACAGTTGCCACTCAGTTAATCCCTATCAGGGGATTAATTCACTGATTAGGTTAAGTCTCTCTAACCCAATCATTTCAACTCTAAACCTTCTTGTATTGTCTAAACATCCCTTCATTGGGGAACACATTTCTAAACCAGAACACTGGGAAAATATTTCATCTCTCAAGAGTAAATATAAAATTGGGGGGATATAACTGAAACAGATGACCAAACATTGATAATTGCCAAAGTTGTCCGATGTTTGTGTTTCATAACATCATTCTCTATACTTTCATATATATTTGATAATTTTCAAGGTTAACACTATAATATTACATAATTCTCATATATATAATTATAAAATAGGTTCAAAATGGTGATTGCAAGCGTATAGAGATTGAAGAAATAAAGCATAAATGTGAGATGTTCTCACCAGTCAATGTCATGGTGAGTAGCTAAATAATAATGAGAAGATAAGGACACAACTTAAATGAACAACTTGCCTCAAAGCCTAAACTAAATGTATTACCAGATATGCTGACGAATTAAAAGTAAAAGACAACCAGGTAAATAATGACTTTTTCTCATATTGGGGGACATGTTTCAAGCAGAAGACCCCTGAAATAGAAAAAGAAAAACAAGAAGAGAAATAGAAACTTCTTTGACTTCTGTACATCAGAATATAAATCTGTACATCAGAAATGTGATAATGATTGAATTGAAAAAGTGACAAACTAAAATTTAATTCTTAACTCAAAAGAACTCCAGCAAATAAATCCTACAAGTAATCTTCTAAGAGAATAATGAGCAACAGACATTTGAAGATTATTTACCAAATAAGAAAACAGCGAGTTAATAGAAAAATTTAAATTTACCTGAATCAGAAATAAAAGATATTACACTTAGAGAAAACTAGGGATTCCATAGGTACTCCTACCATATTAGAAAATAATTTGTTATTATCATATTTAATATTATTCAAGGTGGATAGATATAATTACCAATATATTGACTATGGAAATTTTCTGAAGAAAATTTATATACAACTAAAAAATACTCCAAATATTTATATATTTAAACTCTAAAAATATATCATAAGGAAATAATTAGTTGTAGTCAAACACATTGCTTATAACTTAAAATAGAGCATGTTTATTTTCAGAAAACATGAAAAATGGTTGCATGAGTTTTGATATATCTATTAAATCAAGCTGCATGGAAATCTAAAATGAAAAAATTTCATGACACGTAAGATATAAAGTCAAATAAGCACTGAAAAAAGAACATTGGCTACATCATATAAATATAGATTTTGTAAAGAAATATATATGACAGAAATGAGATGATTAAACACAATAGTCTCTAGAGTAACAATGCTAAAAATATGTTAGAAATTTTTATGATTATGCATTTGTTTTTCATTTTCAACGAAAAAGTTTGCACATAATAATTTAAAGCAACACCATTTTGAATACAACCAGAAATAATAGTATATTTCACAATTTTCTCCATTAAGTAAGTTCACATTAGCAATGCGTAAATAAACATGATCATATGTTAAATGTAATGCTAAACATGTTCAAGCATAGAATGCGATTCATCGTGGGACAGAAATTACCCCATGAAGGCTCCATTCGGTACAGATATCTTTGCTACATATTTTGGAGATTGTTTTATAGGTTGCTGTTAGTTAAGGTTGCTCAGTTCAGATTTCTTCCTTTAATAATAGGAAGATCCTTTTAATCCCTAAAATGACACCAATAACAGCAACAATTACACCAATAGTTCCAAGAGAATTGGACCCACAGTATGGAATCAAAATATTTTTTTTAAAAAAAAACCTATTTAACTTGTAGTGTACCCAAATCAAAGAGCACTATATTCTATGGATTATTTACCAAATTTTTTTCCTAAAGAAATCATTTAGACATTTAGCTAAATGTTGCCGTGAAAAATACCTTTGCCTAACCTTTTCAGACTTTCTCTACTGCTCTTTTCTATGGCATTCCCTGATCCTTTTCTATGTCCCACCTCAGTAAAAAACCCTGGTCATCGATCCAAACCACTTTGACATTGGAGGGGTCACTTTCTGTGTCAGCACTGATTGATATGCTTTGCAGAGAAGCATCGGTCACCATCAGATGACAGATGTGCTTTTTTTTTTTAAGTTAGGACTTTAAAGAAATGAGTACGTCAGTAGAATCACTTCATCACTTCAGTCTTAGTTGTTTCTGTTTTTAATTATCAGTGTATGGATCGTGTGTATGTAGGATTGTGAAGATATGAACTTCTCTAATAGGCAAAGCAACTGCTTTCAAGGTCCCTTCTCTCCCTCTCAGCAGCTGCACTGGGAGGAGTTTCATCAATTTTTCTGACATTTAGAGGAAAATAAAAACTCCTGATCAGAGTTCTACAGACAGTGTCTCTTCAGATCCTCCAATGCCCTTTAGACTACAATTACTTCTTTGTGATTCTTTCAAATGTCTCCTAATAGCAGCAGGCTTGGTTGAAACTGTCCACTTTTGGCCCATTGGGTTTTTACTTTTTAACTGCAAATGTATAAAAGCAGAAAATAAGAGAATGTGTATTGATTGCAGTTATCTAAAAATGTATGTTCAGACCTTTTGTGTCATATGGCTAGTAATACCTCATAGAGCTTCCTTTAACTCCCAAGTATACTAAGTAGAAAGTGAAAATAACCATGGGCAAAAAACATCTCTTTAACAACATCACTTTAATAATCTTAATACAGAGAAAAATAACCATAATGTAACACAGAAATTGTCAACAAATGCTAGCAAGCCAAATCCAATAACATATTAAAAAAACTCTACACCATGGGCAAATAGGATTTATCCTAGGGTTGCAAGTTAAACATGAATGCTTTCCTCCCTAATACTAGGAACAAGAACAGATGATCACTCTCATCAACTCTATTTAACATTGTGCTGGGGCATCTAGCAAGGGCTGGTAAACAAGAAAAAGAAATAAAAGACTTAAATGTAAGAGATGAAAATTCTATACACTAAAGAATTAAACCTTGACCCAATACAGTTTTGGTTTTTGCCCTAGGATCCTGGTTGGTAATCTGTATACCCTGGGAATATCAAAATAGAAGTCTCTTTGGATGGGGTCTTTGGCCACACCATGCAGTGATAATGTGACTTATACTGGGGCTCCATATGGGCCAAATATTTTTTGCTGAAACTCCTGAAAGGCTGGAACTAAGAGCAGCCATGTGGGCAGCTTTGCCTCTGAGGGATAAACCCCTAAATACCCTGGGTATTTAAGCTTGGGTGAGCTTCTTTGGTTGGCAGTATTTTGTATATATTGTCACATGTGAAAGTCAAGCGAGTAACCGTGGCCTGATTCCATGTGTTAGTACGTTTAAAACTCTTGCATTTGGAGTCCTCCTGGATACAAATTATTAAAAGTATTATCAGTCATAACTTTCATTGATTTCTGCAAAAGCTTCTGGCAACCGATTGAACTTGAATTGTATACTTTGTGTGAATCACATGGTTTATTGTGGGGAGTTCTCCTGCCACGTCCAGCTGGATGAGGGAAAGGGTTTCTGTCAGAGGACGGTGCCAGCTATTGATTAATCACTAAGAAACTTATTTAATTAAATAAACACAGGAGTCAATAATCTTTTTAAATGGGCGGGAGTGTGATGTATTGGGCCAAGCTACTCTGGCCTCTAACAAAATGGAGAAGCCCACCTTCCCTTTATTTATAGTCATGCAGGTAAAGAACAACCCAGAGGAGCTGCTTCTGTGAGGAACAGGATAAGGGTGGAGTCAGGGAAGCCCTTTGTTTAGAGAATTAGCATTTCCTCAGGTTGTGAGGGGCCTCAGTGCAGAGCCACCTACCCCAGGCTATCTGAAGCAATCCCTCGTGACTGCCAATTCCTGGGAGTATCCTGTATCCCATGGCTCAGCCAAACCTGATTGTGCTGAACATGGATGGTTTCCCACAGTTTATGAATTACATTAATAAAACTATTTAAAAATTTTTAAGAGGTAGGTTCAGAACTTCTGACAGAATTTATCTTAAAGTTTCCAGTCTAATCTCAACCTTGAAAAATAAACTTCAAGGCCCAAGAGCTGAGACTCATGTCTCCTGTGCAGGCTGCATCTAGTTTCCCAGATCCAATCCGAATTCTACTGTAGGAAGAAAGATCTAGAACAATTGGCCACACATACAAATCTCACATCAAGTCAGCAACAGAACTAGAACTAGAGCCCAAGTACCTCAAATCCAGCCTAAGTCGTTTCTAAATAAGCAAATGAACATAGGAATCTACTTTTATAAATTTTATATTATTGCTCTGCTCCCAGGGGAGGGTTTAAAACATAAAGTGCATCTTTCCTGTGAAACTACAACATGTCTGATCATATACATATAATGAGAAAAAAAAATGACTAGATGAATATACACCAGACTTAGAGTGGATAGATCTAGAGAGGGAAGTGAGAGTGGGGGTACAAATATTTTCTTTCCATTTCCTTGTAAATTTGAATTTACAAAAACAAATGCACAATGATTTTATTATTTGGACATACTTAAGTAAAGTATTTTAAAATTTAAAAAAAGAAGACAGCAGAGTTTTGTTTTGAAGGCATAATGATATTTCTCAATAATATAAACAAATTTTCAGATCTCCAAGGCCTCCAGAATTACATATGCATATGTTGGTATTGAAAAATACTACTAGAAAGTATAATCCAAGCAATCTAAAGTGAAATTTAAGAGGTAAAGTTTAAGAGTTTGGAAATAGAAATTTGTATGACAAAACTGGGGTAAATCATTGAGAACCATGTAATATTATTTGAAATAATTCTTTTAATACTAGTTTTCCTTGAATATTTCATAGGAAACTGCTTTCCAAACATTTCCATGTGATGATGCCTCACATACTATACACTGATCCATGTTAATCCATCAACTTAACCCTCTCGGTTGTTCAACCAATGATCTGAGTCATTGTTTTTGTCTTCATTTTCCTCACTTCATACCCAATAAAGTAGCAAATTATAATCATTTTGTTTCTATCTCACTGCCAATAAAATTGTTTTCAACTTTTCAATTTTCTCTACTCTGTAATCCACTATTCAAAATAGTCAGATACCTTTTTTGAAAAACTAAAGTTTTTCCTTTTTTGCTTAATATCCTGCAGTTTTTTCTCATTTTGGAATGTATTCAAAGACTTTTTACTGTTCCCTCCTCACTGGCCCAGTGTGGCCATATTGGCCTTCTCTCTGGCCTTTAAGTATACTAAGCTATTTCATATGTCAGTATTTTTTTTTAATTAATTTATTTATTTAATTTTGGTTCATTGTACACAAAGTAGAATCATACAATTTGTGGATTCAGTATTTTTTGAGTTTTCTTTTTCTTTTTCTATTATTTCCCGCCTTCCATTGAAACTTAAAGCACAAATGCTTACTTCTTTGGACACTCTATTCAATGTCTCCCGTCTATTATTTTCTTGTCACAGAATACATAACCATTGAGGCCCTACTCTGTGCCAAGCACTATTTTAAACATTTTAAGTTCATGCATACTATAATTTTGTTTGATTTTTTTCACAATCCCTAATTATGGTGTTTATTGCTTGTCTCGATTTTTGACAGTCTCTTTGCCAAGATTTCTGTTTCTTATTCCATGCACTACTATCATATAATACAATGACCAACCACATAATAGGCACTTAGTGATCATTATTGTAATGAATGAACCATGTACTGGTCTTATAAATACAGCTTTTCTACATGCCATGCCACAAACAATGTATACAATCCTACTAGGAACAACAGTGCCAGTCAAGGTGTCCATCCAGAACTCACTCCAACCCACCTACTCCATTTAGTATTTCATATTACTTCCCTATGTTTTTGTTTTCTTATACAGAACTTTACCTCTTAATATTTGCTAGTGATCCTGTCTCTGTGCTTTAACTTATTCATTTGTTCAACAAATAAACACTGAATGTCTATTATTTGATAGTTACTATAGTAAGAAATGAAGATTTAAGTTGTAAATAAGGAAAAGATGGTTTTAGTTCAAATGATGTTTATAATACACCATACAAATAATTATGCTAAATTATATGGAGAAAATCTGTACATGGAAAAAGTCATGTTTTATTGTAGCATATAGAACAAAAACTGATTCTGGTGTAGGTGGTCAGAATAGTCCTCTTGCTAGACAGCTAGACCTTTAAGCTGAATATTAATAAAAGTATTGACTTTCTCAAAATGGCAAGTGTCTCCAGGGAGAGACCAGGTTTTACCTCATTCTCTAGTTTATAAACTCAGTCATTTTTCTGAATTCTTGACTCTATACAGTACTTTGATTTTAGGGATACTTTCAACTTTACCTCTGTGAGATTCCCTCAATTATTTCTTCTAAAGTCTTCAGCAATGCCAGCAGCCAACTTTATCCTCTGTTACAAGCAACTGACAGTAAATCTAAGGAAAAGTAAGCTTGAAAGATGGATTTCAAAACTGAGGGTGGTGGTAGGGCACGATTTTTGTAGGAGCTGAGAGTTATATAAGAGGATGGCAGAATCTTTTGGTGAACTTATATAATTTTCCTAAAAGAACAGGGGAGAGGATGGGTGAGTTTGGGTATGAGTCTGATGTTGACATAAAAATTCAATGTAATATCATAGATAATAATGTGGAGTAGCTGAATAAGAAAGGATGACCACGTTGAAGAATATTTAATATGAGATAAATTTTTGAAAGTTTTTTATACATCTGAGAAAAGGAAGAAGAACATATTTTTTAAAAAATTTGGTAGTAAATCCCTCAGGATAAGGAGCAAAGTTGACTTGACTATGTTATGCCTAATACTAACTTAAATGACTTTATATATATATGAATATGTCTTAACCTCTAAATTACTCTGACTTTTCAGAAAGAAGATCATATCCTAGAGAGAATTGATAATATCAACAGCGAAAATCAGTTTTTACCCCATCCATTTAAATAATTAATACTTTTATATTAGTATGTATTCAAATTATTACATGCATACACACATACATATGTACACACACGTATATATGGTATTTTTTATATCACCTTGAAAAATTAATTAAAATATTAAAAATGCTGATGCTAAAATATAAGGTGAGAAAAGACAGAATAACAGAAAATTTATTAATATGAAAATATATGAATGTGACAACCATTAGAATGCAATAATCAGGAATGAAAAGGATTCTACTAAACTGATATTATTTAATGTATTTTCTCTTTTCAGGACCTAGTGGAGTACTAGTCTGGGATTATAAATTAGACCAGTACTCATTTAGACTCTAATATAAAGTGAAACTCGACTATATGTAAATTCTAGAAAAACTATTGCATGAGGAAAACCATCACCTATGATTGCTTAATTTATATGTAATGTAGTATATCTCCTAACTCTATCACAAAATTTAATGACACAAATAATTGTGAATTTGTATGTAAGTAGCAATTTTATTATGAATTATAGGAATAGATAAATGTTCAGAAGTTGTGTTAAATTTATATCTAATAGGAGGCTTATAAATAAATTTGATACAATTCTCATGGCTTAGTATTAATTTAAAATTTCCACAAAATTATATGTCAGGTTTTAGTTTACCAGGGTGAGGAGAAAAGAATATTTCCTAGGGTAATGTTATGCAATGGATTTAATGAGTATAAGCTAAAGGGAGTATTTTAAAATGTACTTATTAACATTGACTAATGTCTTCATCAGCAGACATCCTTTAAAATGAATTCTGTGGAGAATATATGGGAAAAATCAAGCTACCCTCCTACACACGTATAAAAGGTGAAATAGTAAGACTCCCAATTTGAAATCCTCATTCACAGAATGTGTAAAAAAATAAGGTCTGTCTTTCTTTTAGATAAAGGTTCACATCATTAAAACGCTTTTTAAGGATCACTGGACTACATCTTTAAAATTTTGTCCCTTTGTAGATGTGAGGACCAGAACACGGACCAGCCTGTTGAACTCTGATATATCCTAAGAACTCTATCCCTCCTCCAATGCAGGGAAAATTACATTCTAAGCACTTAGAAATGTGGGTTCCTACTGCTTGTCTACTCATAGTGAGAAATGATAATTTTATTTTTAAATATTTATTTATACACTTTGTCTTTTACTTAATAGGCATGGTTATATGCAGTTACAGAACTTCAGAAGGAAATTTTTAAATTAAATATTCCAATTCATTCTCCATACTGAGAATGATTTCAGTTGTAGATAAAGAATGTCTGCGTAACCAACATTCAGCGTATAAATCCATTTTATTTATAAAAAGTCTAAGAGCAGACTAAAACATAAATCCCTGGTATTTCATAGCTCTGGATCCTAGTTCTGCTTTCTGGAACAAATAGTAAACATATCCTCTTTGGCAAAGCTTAGCTTGTACATATTTGAAGAGGATGATCACAAATGCCTCTGTCTTCTGCTTGCCATATTAAATATTGTGGGCCACTTCTGGTGTTCCTTATGTTACTTTATTTTCCAGCTTGTTAGCCTTCATCTTTTTGACTTCTCTTTTAATACCATATAGGGGGTGTAGTGTCCATTGGAATGTTCATTGGAATGGAACTATATTCTTAATTGGCAATCATGTCCTAACTTTTAATTATAATCAAATAAAAACTCCATGTCAAGATGTTTTATAAATTACACTGAAGTTAATTTTCTCAGTATGCATTCAAGCAATTGGGATTTCATAAAGAAATTCAGGATTCTAAATTTCTGGAAGTAAGTTGTGAGTATCAATTGTTCCAAAATATGTAGAAGTATACATTATGAGAAAATCTTAAGAAGTTATGTTAAATTTATCATTAAGGTAACTACCTAACAATGGGAAGAAGAAAGAAGTGTGCATAAATTCTTATTTGTAGTATGATTTAGAGGAGTTCATTATTCATTTATTTATTTATAGGGGACAGGTTGTGGGTGAGTTCAGTTCAGGTTCAAACACACTGATCTCAAGTTGGGAGAAGATTGGCAGGTATAGAGGTGGAAGAAGTAGTTGAAGGAAAGATCAGACAGACAATGGAAAAATAGGAAGGAGCTCAAAATTTAAAATATGGGAGTAGTGAGATTTTTAGATTTGAGAGTAATTTTGCCCATCTAGACCTACAAATTTTAAATTATCTTTATAACATCTGATAATTTATTGATTAGAAATATTTATTGATTTGTCCTGTTAAAATGTATAAATTATACTTCTTTATTCATCCTAGTCTGTTCAAAATTACTGAATGTAAATTTTTAAAAGATACAAATTATCTGTATAGACATGTCATTTAAAGACATAAATTGAAGATGATCTTTCCAAGAAAGAATATAAAGAGATAAGATTCAGAGAAGGCTTAGAACATGAATTAATGGAATCTTTTACTTTGGATTTAAAGAAAGGAAAAGCAGCCAGAGGAAGAGAAGAAGTTGAAGAGTTTGGCAGGAATAAGCTAGATGCTGAAAAATGTTTCCCCTATCTTTCCCAAACACTCTACTAGAGTACATTTTTCTGAAGGAGTTCTAGATATATTGGGTCATGTTACTCATTTTGGGGCAATGGAGAGTTTTGTACAAGTGAAAAAAAATCAGTTTGTGATTTCCATACACTTTTTTAGTTTCTGGAGAAAATACCAAAGCAAAGAAATGGGAGGACCCTGAATCCCTGGATATCCTCCTGGAGGAAAGTTGTTCCATTGAACTGTATGCTCAGGAGCATTTGCAAGTGAAAAATGTTTTTGTAACACATTTTTATTATATCTACATGAGGAAAAGTTATTTTTTTTCTGCCAAACAACCATCTGGATCATTCACTTTCCTTAATAATGTTCACATTTTTTTCTAGGCTTTGAGTCAAATTTTTACTTCCTTTTATGCCTGAGGTTTTTTAATTGAACAGTAGACTGTATTAAGAATACTACACTGTATTAAGAATATTACACCATAGCTGGGAGTGGTGACACCCATCTGTAATCCCACTAACATGGGAGGCAGAGGAAGGAGGATTGCAATTTGAGGCCAGCCTCAGTAGCTTAGTGAGATCCTATCTCAAAATAAAAATTTGGAAAAGGGCTGGGGCTATAGCTCAGTGGTAAAGCACCCCTGGGTTCAATGCCCAGTAACAACAACAACAAAAAATTAATGCTATACTATAGAGATTCTGACTAGAAGCAGACAGCAAGGGGTAGAAGAAATATGATTAATTTTAAACAATGGACAAAGTGTGTGGTGTTCCTAACAGACCTTTGGAACCTCAAGAAAGGAATGATATAGGAAGTTACCTAAGGATAATGTGATTTCTGAAATGTAGGTGGCTTATTTTATTTTAACAAAACTTGAACACAGGAAAGACTCTAAGAAAGTGGAAGAAAAGTTAGAATAATTAAACAAGTTATAAGAAAATATGTATGAAACAAGAGTTTGGTAATGTTTATATATTCTGGTAGCATGACTTCAAAGAATTGATAGTTTTGACTTGTTCCAAGCCATCACTTTTTGCATATGGTTGAAATAAAGTTAAATATAACTACATAGAGCAAACAGATGATGTATTTTTCTAATATTACCTATAATGACATTATAAGGCATTCTTTAATTTGGCTGGAATTGGCCTACACTATCATAGTAATCATAATGAATGGGAGTTAGGTCAGTCTGGCATAACTAGATTAGTGAATATATATTCACCTTTATTAATTTTTCCGAATTTAATTTTCTGGCCTCTTGAAGTTAATCAAGTAAATTCCTCTTTGGACATTTTTTCTTCATGGTCAGGATATCCGTCTATTTCTCTATTTACCTATCAGTGTGTATGTGTATATATATATATTTGAACCTCTTGAGATCTGTACATTAAAAGCCTGTTAAATGTTGACCTATGGTCATTATCCTTGGTCGTGGTTATTGCTAGATCTAACATGGCAGAAAAGTAAGAGCAGCACAATTCCCAGTCGAGCATCATAGAATTTTGAAATTTGTAAGATAGGTTGATATCAGTGTGTTTTCTATGGAAAATATTTAATTGAGTAATTGAGGGGAATAGGGACACGGTAGAAGGGAGAAGACAACCAAGTAACACGTTTCACCCACTTAAACACGTGCTGCAGAATTCTTATTGCTTATGAATATTGTCATTATTCAATATTTTACCTGTGCTTTACACACCTCAAAAGAGATGCTGATAAAAGTGAAGTCACCATATTCAGGGTGCCACAAACACAGAATTGAAAATACACTGCTCTCCTTTTCTTCCTTTTAAACTGGATTTATGTTTTTACTTATTTTCCTATTCTCCTTTTAAGGGAAAAATGAAGGAAAATACGTTTTCTTAATTAGTGATTTCTCAGTTCTGAATTAAGCAATTTTCCTTAAGACCAAGCCTATTTTATTTTAGTTTGTGAAATTCACAGAAAAATTATAAAGCATTATAGCACTTTGCCGCTAGCATACAGATGATTAAAAGTTATATCTTTTCTGTATGTAATCCAAGAGATTGTTGTCGCAGATGTCCTAGAAACTTGACCAATAGGAGAAGAGCCTAAGTAGCATTTTATATCAATTATGTGAAAAACCCTGCCAATTATCTTCTCATATAATCCACATCAATAACTGAGAAGCACAAAAGATATAAACTGGAACCATCTGCTCTCACTACAGTAGGCTACTGAGAGCTCAGACAATAACTCACATAGTAAAATACTCCCATACATTTATCTGGGATCATGCTGTTTAAGTGGGATTTGTGATTAAAAATATTACCACTTTGGCCTATCCACTATTAGAAAATATGTTTTCCTCTTTTAGGAAAAGCATTGTCATTTCTGTTTTATTACAATAGTAAATTAAGAGAACTACTGCCAGCTACCTAGAAAGAACAAAAACTGCACTTCTACTTTATGCTTCACTGTAATTCTTTTTCCTGTTGATGTTAACAATACCCAGACTTTTAAAAAGAGAAAAGGAAAAAAAAATAGCCTCCAGAAATTCATTGTTTTGACACCTGCACAATTTTGAACCATGATAAATGCCAAAATAAAACTGTATCAAAATATAAAATGTTAACCAACAGTGCCTACATGACCCAGGAAAAGGAAGTGTTTAAAGACTACAATCAGATAAGATAACAGATATTTAAAGATAATATAACATGACTTTTCTAAGCATTGGAGACACAGAACTGGCAGTTGGAAAAAAACAGATATGATTTTAAACATGTTCCCGTGAGAGTACAGAGGACAGACAATTCTTTCCATTCTCCATCATTGCCCTTATCTTATATTATACCATATCAGACCTGTCAAGCTATTTCTTTGTCATCCAAGTTAATACCAAAACTCTGTAAATGACAATATTACACTGTCAATTCCCCTAAACATCCCTGTGTCTAATTTTAAAATTCTCAAATCAGTTTGGGAATGAATTAACATTTACAATTATAATTTTTATCTATCTTAAAGAAATTATATTCCACTAGATTTCAATGATATAATTTGTAATCATGGTTTGGAAATTATACTGCTTGACATATTTTGCCAATTGGTGATGCATTACTTTAGAGTAAATTTTTACTCTGTTACCAGTGAAATTTACATTTTAATTGGAAAAAGTTATGCTCTTGATGATAGATGGGGGTGGGGTAAAGAAATACAACAGCTTAAATATTGAGAAAAGATATGTATTGTGCAATTACACAATAAGATAGTCACAAGTGTTTGAAGAGCAAGGCAAGATACTTACGGTTTGTGCATGAATACTCTTATTTGAATGTCAGTAAGTATATATAATTCTGATATTATTAGAGTTTGGTATTCTCATTCACCCGTGAGGAAGCTGCCAAAAAAGTAGGAAATGAGCTTGAATCAGACACACACACTTGAAAAAGAAATACGATTATAAAAACCTTTTAAACAATAAGGTTTTATGAACAATGTAGAAAATTCTGTCAAGCAATATTTCAATACATTTAACCTGAGGCTTAAAAAATCAGGTTGGAAATGAATTGAAGACATTATATTACTTGATCATTATTTTCATAGTAGGATGCTTTTCTTTGAAGTGAGAAATGCAGTTTCTGACTGCTAAATTTCCTATTCTGTTTGGAAAAAGTGCATTGTGTGAAAATATCTTTAACAGTAACAGTGGACTGACAGTTATCAAAATTTCAAAGAACTAAGGTATTTGAAATTGATGAACTAAATCTGGAAGTAGGTTTAAAAGCACCCTCCAAGATTCTGACCCCCTTGGTATATATGCTCTGTTTAATCCTCTTCAGTTAAATATAGACATGAACTGTAAATATGATGGGATAACCACTCCCATAACATAATTAAGTAGCTTTGAAATATTTCATGACTCTGAAAATTGTAGATCATTGATAGACCCCCAAATCACTGTTTTTTATTTATTTATTTATTTATTTATTTATTTATTTGCAGAACTGGGAATTGAGCCCAGGGGTGCTTTATAACTGTGCTACATCCCCAGGGCTTTTTATTGTTCAAATTTTGAAACAGGGTTTCACGGACTTACTGAGGATCTTGCTAAGTTGCTGAGGCTATCCATGAACTTGTGGTCCTCCTGCCTCAGCCCTCTGAGTTGCTAGGATTATAGGCCACATCAGGGGTCTCAGCTGAGCGAATAATTCTTATTTATAGATATGTGTTGGGATCCTCTCTGCCACATCCTGCATGCAGAAAAGGGTTAACTGCTGGAGGAGGATGTTGGCGGTTTTTCTATCTGTTACCCAAAAAACTTATCTACTCAATAAACACACAAGAGCCAATACTCTTTTTAAATGAGAGGGGACGTAACTGAGTCTGGCCATACCAGCTTTGGCCTCTTACTACTTTGACAATGACCTGGAGTAGCCCAACTCTCTTTTATAGACACACAGGTAAAAGGGGCAAGGATCAGGAGCAGCTTCTTCTGTGATAGACAGGATAGGGTGGAGGTAGGGGAGCCATTCTGTTAAGGGATAATTCCAGAAGGAGACAGGGAACACTCCCAAGCAGCACCACATGCCTCCCCTCTTGGCATTTCCTAGAAGCTGGGCCTCTGAATCACATGGCTCAACCTAGTCTAATTCTGCTAAATAAGAATGGCTTCCCACAGATATGCAAAAATATTCTCTCCAGGGAAGTCCAATTGACTTCATCATTCTGTTTACAAACCTATTTTCCTGCTCATTTGTAGTTAATATGAATATTCATTTGCTCTATATAAATTTGTGGTTCTTGATTTCTCAGTTGAGTTGAACTTAACTGTCCAGTTTCTTAATGACCTGATTCAAATTTTTAAATATGCTTATTTTTATCCATATATAAGTCATTCTTCTTCATTTTATCTTTTAGAGTTTTGAAAATCATCATTTAGTGCTGTGAGGAAACATCTAAAATTGTAAGAATTCCAAAAAGTATTGATTTTGTATTTTTAGTATATTACATGCAAGGATTTCATAATTTGTCAGTTAACCTTCCTAGATTTATTTAATTTTATCTTTTTGCTAAAGTAAATGGACTCAATACTTAATTCTTAATTCTGTACTTTAAAATTTATATTTTGAAATAAGAATACTATTTGTAGGATGAAGAATCCCACCAAATAGGCACCCAACTTTAATCAGTATGCTCTGCCCTTTCAGTTTTTTTTCCCCAACACTTTCTATCTTTGGTAGTTTGAATAATGGCCTAACAAAGATATCCACTTCCAACTCCCCAGAGTATGAGAATATGTTACTTTGCATAATCCATGGAATATGTGAATTTCTTACATTTTTTGCCAATATGATCAAGACTCTCAAAATGTGAAGATTACCTTTGATTATCAAATGAGTACAGTGTATCAGCAGTATTCTTATAAGAGAGCATCAGGAGGGTCAGAATCAGAAATGCCAATATTAGTACTAAAGTAGAGGGAGAACAGGATATTTGTAAATGGAAGCAGGTCTTAGAGAAAGAGGGCAAGATTCTATGATGTAGCATTGTTGGCTTTGAGGATGAAAAGAGGGACCAATGGCCAATGATTGCAGGAAACCTACAGAAACTGGATAAAGAAAGGAACCATCTTATCAGATACAGGTTTTATAAGGGACTGAGCCCTTCAAACCATCTTAGACTTCTGACATCTGGAATTAAACCATAATAAATATTTATGCCGCTAAATTTGCATACATTTGTTACAGCAGCATCAAGAAACTAATACTCCCTAGAAAATGATTTTGGGTATAGTTGCCACAGAAGCCTCTTTTGCATTTGAATTTGTGATAGTAACATCAATGGTGCATATTTAAAACATTTTCCAATGTATAAGAATTTTAGTTAATAATCTTTACTGCTTGTTAATTAAGAGGAAACTTCCTTGCTTTTTGCTTATCTATTAAACTTTCTATCTACAGATTATACAATTCAATTTCCAATAAAATATAAGGTAATGAATGAATTGATTCTTTTGTATTTCTGCCCTTACTCAGAATCATTAGTAACATGGAAAGACAGAAAGGGTTTTTAATAAGTGTTCTTCCATATTTGAGTATTCCCAGTAACTTAAAACTGAGACATATAAAAGAGCACTTTGGGATTTTCTTCAGTTATATGGTTATATAAAAAATTGAGTACAAATAACTTTTTATGCCCTTATCATTCAGTGTAGAGAATGAAAAAAAAAAAAGAACATAAATCAACAGTAGGCATATATATGTTAAATAAAACTGGAACCAGAAAATAAAATAGCTGAGAGCTTCACTACAAATTCAGCTGAAAAATAAAATGTGACTTTTATTTTCTCCAACTTTATGCACTTCATTGAACACTTAAAGAACCTGTACAATGTAAAAATGAAAATATTTGTAATTCAAAGTTGTCCATAGATAAACATCTCGCTATAAATTTAGTTTACCTGGGCAGACTTATATGAGATGGCTTGTGAATAAACTACCTGTATGATTAAATGACATCATAAATTAATTCTAACATTATCAGATTTGTAAAAATCACCTCAGTGTTGAAATGTTAATGCTATATATGTGTATGTTTATATGTACATTTGCAGGTAATGTGGCATAACAAAAGGCTTAAGGATAATATTTTTATATATCAGAAGTTAGATATGTTTATTTCAATGTATTCCTGCTGTTAAATAACTTGGTTAGAGCTGTGTGACAGGGAATCTGGTTCTCAGCTGGAAACTTACGTCTCATATAATGAGGAGTCCCTCCAGTATTACATGTGTGACATAATTCTTAAACGATGGCACTGTGCGTATTCCACCTCATTATTATTTAAATAAGTTCATAAATATTTTACTTAGAATTCAAGAATAGAAGCTTTGCATCTGGATACTCTAATGGTATGGCTTTCCAGATAATTTGTTTTTCTATCAGATGTAGAGTTATCAGATTGTCATGAAATATGGTAATGGCAGAACATTATACTAGAAAAAATGCTGAGGCCAATAATAAAATGTGTAAAACCTATCATCTGAACACATTTCTAATCCTTTGTAATAGTTCTATGGTGAATCCATGAAAGAGAGAAAGGGCAAAGGAATTCAAGCATAGGGTGACCAGAGCTCTAACTGGAACCTTCTAGTAGTAAAATGTTATTAATTTAAGACATGCTCATGCAAAGCAAGATAAGTTAAGGATCTCCTAGGGATACTAACTTATCCTCATTTAATATATATAACATGTGGTATTTTAAATTACCAGTTAGGTTTCTAAATACATATTTTATTGTGCTAGCTGTATAATGCTGATGAAATAATGTTACCATGAGAACTGTAACTTTTCTTTTCTGACATACATGTTTAGATTTGTTACCTTTTTGCTACATTAGCATTGACTTGCTTTTCAAATATATTTCTTGTGCTACTGAAAGAGAAAGTAGAGAAGATATTTTTTTAAGAACACCCTGAGTTGTGGAAATATGCATATCAAAAATGATATTTTTGAACTATAAAAATCTAAAATCAACAGCATTTCAAAAGAGGACAACAATATTTTATGAAAATAATTTACCCTACTGAGTATAAGTAATTCACCATGTTCATATCTTTTAATTTTAATTTATTAATAGAAAATTAATATTTTGAAATTTGTATAATTTCTTCCCCATTTACATTTTCATTCCTTAAATTTTAATGTCCCTAGACATATACACTAGTAAATATCATCTGTGACATTTTCAAAATTCTTAAATGCTAGATTCTATTGGTATATATTTACATTAATTGTTTTTACTTCCATATCTATTATAAATAAAATAAGATGCATGATATTGATTTTAATACTTCTTAGGTAATTGTTTCAATTTATAAACATTTTAAATATATAGCAAGGAAAGTAGGAGGTAGGATTTAATGTATTGTTTTGGTTTGGATGTGAGGTGTACCCCAAAAGCTCACATGTGAGACAATGCAAGAAGGTTCAGAGGAAAGACTATTGGGTTGCAAGAGACTTAATGTAATCAGTGAAATAATTCCTGATTGGATTAACTGAATGGGAACTGGAAGCAGGTGGGGTGTGGCTGGAGGAAGTAGTTCATTGGGGTGTGATTATGGGGTATGTATTTTGTATCTGGAAAGTGGAATCTCTTTCTCTGCTTTCTGATTAGCATGTGAGCTGCTTCCCTTCTGCCACACTTTTCCGCCATGATGGTCAGCCTCACCTCCAGCCCTCAGGAATGGAGCCTGCTTTCTATGGACTAAGACCTCTGAAACCATGAGTACTTAAATCAACCTTCCTTCCTCTATAGTTGTTCTGGTCAGGTCTTTTAGTTGCAGCCACAAAAAAGCTGACTAAGACACATTTGTCCTGGTTTCATTTAAGAATCAGGTTAGAACAAGTTTTAAAGTTAAGTAATTTATTAAATTCATTTCTTTTGAGGTTTGATAATAAAGCAAAATGTAATCTTTGATCTGTTGTGAGCTGAAAGTCTTTATGGCCTACTGTGTAAAATCATGTTTTATAAATATTTTCAAAGTAAGATAAAATCATTTATACATTTTAAAATTATAATACTTTAGCTGGAGCCTAGAGAAAGTTATATATTCTCTGTTGAGCTTAATTTCAAAACAAATATTGACCAATAGATATTGAACAAGAGAATTGAAGTTCATGGGAACTTTGTCAAGTTATGAAACAGCCACACTTGGCTTATGCTTATTAAAAAAACAAAAACCCCATAAACAACAATAAAACCTCATCATTGTCATCATTAAAATAATGATGACATCTTTTGTAAGTGCAGCACTATTTACCAAAGTTGAAATAAATGAGATAGGAGTCTGTGGAGACATGTATGTTTGTTAAGTCAAGTTGCAATGTAGCTATAGTGACCATAAATAAAAGATGCCTAGTCACTCACAGAGTGTCTCTATGAACATTTCTGGAAAATTCAATAAGGAAGTCATTACCTCTTAAGGGATTCACTGAACAGGATTCTTGAAGAGACAGATATTTCACCTGTAACTCTCAATTAATGGCATATTATAGTGAACCTTTTAGATAGAACACTGAAATGTGGCATATTGGCTATATCTAGAATTGTTGGTTTTTAATTAAGGTAACTGTGAAGTTAAAATTATATGAGCTAATAAATTTCAGAAGAATGCTAAAGATATGTTCTGTCATCCTCATATTAATTTGACCATTTTTAGATTTAACTTTTCATTATTCTTTTTTAAATAAATCAAGTGTTAGAGGATAATATGCCATCAAACCTACTGGAATACAATGTGACAAAGTCTTAATAAATTTATGAAGAGATGACCATAAGGATGCAGCTTTGTCAGCCCCAAATATGCTTTTCCATATATGTATTCCATATTGTCCGATAATTCTTCATGTATTTCAGTGAACTGAGATAACTAAAATCTTTAGTGTGAATAGGATTATTTCAGTATGGAGACAGAGATGAACAGCCCGATAGTAGACTTCAACATCAGGTTTCATCTCTGGATGTGTACGTGTGTGTGTGTGTGTGTGTGTGTGTGTGTGTGTGTGTGTGTATTCCCTTGGAGAGGGAAAGATGAACTCTCTACATGGACGGAATAAGTATGGTAGAAAAGAAAGCTCCATTACTGAATGGAAATTTATATTTTGGGCTTCTGATTGAAAAGATGCTCCTGCAGAGAAAACTAATTCATTTCTGACAGATTTCTTTTCAAATTACAGGAATATAGTGGACATTATTTGTTGATCAGATGTTGTTCCATTAAGTGCATATTTTATTTAAAATAACTCATGAATTTAAAAATCTATATTTAAAAATCAGATGCCATAAAACTATAGGAATTATGAAAGATAGTCACTTCTCCAAGTATTTTACAAATCCATAATGGATGTTTAAGAGCCATATGAAAAGCAAAACATTAAACCTGGATGACATCTTGTGTTCACAGTGTCTACAGAATTCCCTGTTTCCATTCTGTCTTATTTCTCTGCAGTTTTACTCATCTCTCATTTCACCTCCCCATTAAAGATACCAATGATACTGCATCATCCTGCAACTCTAACTGCCAATGTATTACTAAAACAAATCACTTTACATGGCATAGAAAGGGGCAGAATAGCATAGAAATTAAGAGAATTGGTATGGAACTAGACTTTATGAGTGGATTTGTTTATGTAATTGGAATTATATTTTAACCAATATTTCTCAGTATGAAATTAATTGATAGGAATAACATACCTGGATTCAATCCAGCAATATAAGAAATTTCAGTTTTTTTGTAATTATCATTACTATTATTATATTTTCTACTTCTAGTGATATCGTTATAGCCTATTAACTATTGTTTTAGAATGAAGAAGGAAGGCTACTGGGAAGGTATATGATATTGGCAGAATTCATTTAGAAATTAAACTCTTTTTATTTTGATTAGACTAAATATTTGAAACAAATGTTTGGCTATGAAGTGAGGCATGTTATAGAATATGCATTGGAATCATAGAAATATAAAATAAGATAAATTGTTCTTAATCTGAAAGGAGATACATTTAAATTTATATGCAGAAATTAAAGCATATTGAAAGTATTAGGAGACACAGAAGAAGATGATAAAAAAATAAGTCAAGTCACTCAGACTATGAGAGTCAGAACTATGGTGTTTCTGTGGATGGTATCATCTATGCAGTTATACCCTTCCTTATAAACATAAGAAATATGTAAAACAGAATAAGTATAATAATGAAACTTATTATACTGGTTTTATTTAAGTAAAATATTAGCATATATGAATATGCATTAACATAAATATATTAAGTACAATGTATGTTTATATGTATACATATATATATATATCAATCAAAGGGTTACTATTTAATAATATCTTACCTTTGTACAGTAGTGTCCTTTCCAGATTTCTTTTGCCATATCTCTATTTTTCATTTTAAACAAGGAAATTTTGATTCAAAGAAGTCAGTGTCAAGACAAATACGTTGAAATCTCTTTTCAATCTTCCCCAAATCCATAGACTTAATTCAGAATCCTTATCATAATTCAGAAAAATATAGAATTGTAGATATACAAAATTATAGGAAAACTAATGCATTAAATGAAATTCACCAACATTAAAAGTCAAATAAACAGCCCGGTCCATTGGCACAGGTCTGTAATCCCAGCAGCTCTGGAGCCTGAGGCAGGAGGATAGTGAGTTCAAAGCCAACCTCAGCAATTTAGCAAGGCCCTAAGTAACTTACTAAGACCCTGTCTCTAAATAAGATATAACAAAGGGCTGGGGATGTGGATTAGTGTTTAACTGCCACTGAGTTCAATGCCTTGTACCAAAACAAAAGCAAACAAAAAATCAAACAAACAAAAAATTTGAAAAAAATCACTTTGATCATACATTTGGTTTCTCCATGTGACTTTGTATATGTAACCCTAAAAAGCTTTATTTATAAAAGTATACCTTATGATAAGCAGTAAATTCATGAAAATAAATTGCAGTATTTAATTGTTTTTAATTTTTCACAGTACATAGTTGAATTTAACAACATTTATTAAAGAGAATATGACACAAAGTCAGAGAGTAATGTTTAATTTTAACATTAACTTCTTTGCCTTTAAAAATATTTTTATTAGTGCATTAGAGTTACATATCATAGTAGAGTTCATTTTGACATATTCACATATTCATGGAATATAATTTGTTCCAGTATTTCCTCTTTACTTCCCCTCCTCCCTCCCCTTTCCTCTATTCTATGGGTTTTCCTTCTATTGGTTGTTTTTTTAAACTGGTCTTTATGGATATGCACAAAGTGAGAGTCACTGTGATATATTCATATTTGTACATAGGATGGTTTGGTCATTTACTTTCTGCACTTGCTCCTTTTCCCATTCCTCCTCTCTTCCCCTGTATCCCCTTCCTCTTCTCCACTGATCTCCCTTTTATTTTTGTGGAATCTATCTCCACCACTTTTTTCCCCCTAAATTTTTCTCCAGCTTCTGTGTGTGAAAGTAAACAATCAACTCTTGATTTTTCGAGTCTGCCTTATTTCATATAGCATTGTATTTCTCCAACTCCCATCCATTTACCAGCAACTGTCATAATTTCATTCTTTTTTATGGCTGAGTAAAACTGCATTGTGTATATGCACCTCATTTTCTTTATTCATTCATCTTTTCCAGGCACCTGAGCTGGTGTATAATTTGGCTGTTGTGAATTGTTTTTCCATAAACATTGTTGTGCTTGCATCTGTAGAATATGCTGATTTTTTGTTATTTTGGATAAACACCAAGAAGTACTATAGCTGGGCTTATGTTGCTTCCTTGCTTAGTTTTCTTGAAGAATCTCCATCTACCTTTCATATCTACATTAATATTATCTTTGATAAATAAAGATGAAAGTTATTACTTTTAAATATCAAACTTAACAAGGATTTTGTACAGTTTTATTTTTCCAGAATAATTATGTATTTGTCATGATGTATCCCACAACTGAAACAAAACTACATAGTTCAATTTTTACTAAAATATACATGGAGAATACTGATGATATTTTAATAAGTACACTAAAGTTAAAATGGCATGTGGTTCATTCATTAACTTATTTAATAAAAATATTTCATCTTGGTTTTTTTTTGTGGTGCTGGGGATTGAACCCAGGGCCTTGTGCATGCAAAGCAAGCACTCTACCAACTGAGCTATATTCCTAGCCCAAATTAATATAATCAAAATGGCCATACTTCCAAAGGTGCTATACAAATTTAATGCATTTCCAATAAAAATCCCAATGACATTCCTCATAGAAATAGAGAAAGCAATCATGAAATTCATCTGGAAGAACAAAAGATCCAGAATAGCCAAAGCAATCCTGGGCAGGAAGAATGATGCAGGAGGTATCACAATACCAGACCTTAAACTCTACTATAGAGCAATAGTAACAGAAATGACAAGGTTTTGACACCAAAATAGACAGGTAGACCAATGGTACAGAACAGAAGATACAGAGACAAACCCACATAAGTACAGTTACCTCATACTAGACAAAGGTGCCAAAAACATACAATGGAGAAAAGATAGCATCTTCAATAAATGGTGCTGGCAAAACTGGAAATCCATATGCAGTAAAATGAAATTAAACCCCTATCTCTCACCCGGTACAAAACTCCACTCAAAATGGATGAAGGATCTAGGAATTAGACCTGAGACCCTTCACCAAATAGAAGAAAAATTAAGCCAGAATATACTTCATGTTGGCTTAGGACCTGACTTTCTTAACATGACCCCCAGAGCACAAGAAATAAAAGGAAGAATCAATAAATGGGACAGATTCAAACGAAAAAGCTTTTTGTTCAGCAAAAGAAACAATCAATAATATGAAAAGAGAACCTACAGAATGGGAGAAAATCTTTTCCATACACACTTCAGACAGAGCACTGATCTGCAAAATTTATAAAGAACTTAAAAAACTCTACACCAAAAATACGAAGAACCCAATCAATAAATGGGCTAAGGAACTGGGCAGATACTTCACAGAAGATGATACACAAGTGATAAACAAATACATGAAAAAGGCTCATCATCTCTAGTAATTAGAGAAACGCAAATTAAAACCACCCTTAGATTTCATCTAACTCCAGTTAGAATAGCTATTATCAGGAACACAAGCAATAATAAGTGTTGGCATGGATGTGGGGAAAAAGGCACACTCATACATTGCTGGTGGAGTTGCAAATTGGTGCAGCCACTCTGGAAAGCAGTATGGAAATTCCTCAAAAAACTTGGAATGGAACCACCATTTGACCCATCTATCCCACTCCTCAGTTTATACCCAAAGATCTTAAAATCAGCAAAGTATAGGGATGCAGCCACATCTATGTTCATAGCTGCTCAATTCACAATAGCTACATTGTGGAACCAACCTGGATGACCTTCAATTGATGAATGGATAAAGAAAATGTGGCATATATACACAATGGAATATTACTCAGCCATAAAGAAGAATAAAATTATGGCATTTGCTGGTAAATGTGTAGAGTTGGAGAATATCATGCTAATTGAAATAAATCAATCCCAAAAAATCAAAGGCCAAATGTTTTTTCTGATAAGCAGATGATGATACATAATGGGGGGGGGGGAGGGGCGCGGGGGGGGGGGGACGACCAGAGAAGAATGGAGGAAGTATGGATGGTATAGAGGAAAATGGGACAGGAGGGGGTGGGGGAAGGAAAAATAATAGACTGAGACAGACAGTATTACCCTATATGTATGTAAGATTGTATGAATCATGTGAATCTACATTGTGAATAAAAGATATATTCCCTGCTGTATAAATATATCAAAATGGGTAGGACTGTCATGTATAATTAAAAACAAACAATAGAAAAAAGAAAAAGAAAAAAAAGAAAAAAAATTACTTACTGCTTACTGCTTGCTAAGCCCTGAGATGGAAGGGGAAATCAGAACAAAACTTCCTTGCATTCAGAGATCCTACATTCTGCTAACAGAGTAAACAACTGAATAAATAAATACATGACCAATATTCAACTAGCAATGATTATTGCAAATAAGACCAAAGGATAATTGTCCTTAACAGTGAGAGTGACTTTGGGAAAGGCAAAATTTAAAATAAATCACTTAGAGAAAGGAAAGATGCCAAATCTTAAAGATTTTGGAATGTTTGAGAAAATTGTTTTGTACAATGAAGAACTCAAATGAGTCAAATGTTCATTAAAATGATCTTACTAGATAGAATAAATAATCTGGAACAATGAAGAAAAATGTTGTTTGAAATTGAAAAATTGGAATGATGAAATAATGAATGACATCACATTTCAGGATATAACATTTATGGTATCAATATATATATGGGGGATAGAAAAAATGTTATTAAATTAAAATTCTAAATTGAAGAGAGGAAGGGTATTAAGGGGACAGAGGGAAGGGTATTAAGTGAACTGCTTACTGAGGTGTTTCATCTGTCACTGATAAATAGTAGGTACATTCAGAGTGAGATACAGAACTCATTTCTGAACATTTATGCTTGCATAGAATTAACCTGTAGATCCATAGACAACTTCAGCTGAGAATTATTTTTTTATTTTTTGTTTGTTCATTTAGATATACATGACAGTAGAGTATATTTTGATGTATTATATATACATGGATTATAACTTCTTCTAATTAAGATCCCATTTTTGTGGTTGTACATTATGTGGAGTTACACTGGTCAGGCATCCATATGTAAGGATAGGAAAGTTATGTATGATTCACTCTACTGTCTTTCCTATCCCATTCCCCTTCCTTTCCCTTCCCTTAATTCCCTTTTGTCTAATCCAAAAAACTTCTGTTCTTCCCCTTCCCACCCTCCCTTGTTGGGGTTAGTATTCACATATAGAAAGAACATTTGTCCTTTGGATTTTGGGGATGGACTTATTTCAATTAACATGATATTTTTCAGTTCCATCCATTTACTGGCAAATGCCATAATTTCATTTCTTTTTATGGCTGAGTATTATTCCATTGTGCGTACATATACCACATTTTCATTATCCATTCATCTCTTGTAGGTCATCTAGGTTGGTTCCATAGCATGGCTAATGTGAACTGAGCTGCTATAAGCATTGACACATCAATGCATCCCTGTAGTATATGGATTTTAATTCCTTTGGGTATAAGCCAAAGAGTGGGATAACTGGGTCAAATGGTGGTTCCTTTCAAGTTTTCTAAGGAATCTCTATGTTGCTTTCCAGAGTGGTTGAAACAATTTGCAGTTACATCAGCAATCTTTTTCCCCACATCCTTGCCAAAATTTATTGTTACTTGTATTCTTGATAATTGCCATTCTGATTGAGTAGAATGGAATCTCAGTGCAGTTTTAATTTGCATTTCTTTAATTGCTACAGACGTTGAATGTTTTTTTCATATATTTGTTGACCATTCATATTACCTTTTCTGGGAAGTGCCTTTTCAGTTCCTTAGCCCATTTCTTGATTGGGTTATTTGTTTTTTTTGGTATTAAGTTTTTGAGTTCCTTGTATACCTTGGAGATTAATGCTGTATCTTAGGTGAAGGCAGTAAAGATTTTCTCCCATTCTGCTCTTTGTTCATGTCTTGATTGTTTCCTTTGCTATGAACAATCTTTTTAGTTTGATACCATCCCATTTATTGATTCTTGATTTTATTTCTTGCAATTTAGGAGTCTTGCACTGGTAGAGAGTTGGGCCTAGTTTTTCTTCTAATAGGCACAATGCCTCTGGTGTAATCTCTAATTCCTTCATCCACTTTGAGTTGAGTTTTGTACGGGGTGAGAGATAGAGATTCAGTTTCATTCTACTACATAGGGATTTCCAGTTTTCATAGCACCATTTGTATGTTTATGGTTCTTTTGTCTAGCATAAGGTAAGTATTTATGTGAATATGTTCAGCATTTATGTTGGTATGTCTTTGTGGCTTCTATTCTGTTCCATTGATTTTCATGTCTCTTTGTGCCAATACCATGCTGTCTTTGTTACTATAGCTCTGTAGTATAATGTAAGGTCTGGTATCGTGATGACTCCTGTGTCACTTTTCTTGTTAAGGATTGCTTCATCTATTCTGGGTCTCTTATTTTTCCAAATGAATTTCATGATTCATTTTTCTATTTCTATGAAGAATGTCATTGGGATATTAAGAGGAATTACATTAAATCTGTGTAGTGCTTTTGGTAGTATGGCCATTTTGGTAATGTTAATTTCTTATTATCCAGGAGCCTGGGAGATCTTTCCATTTTCTAAGGTCTTCTTCGATTTCTTTCTTTAGTGTTCTGTAGTTTTCATTGTAGAGGTCTTTCACTTCTTTTGTTAGATTGATTTCCAAATATATTCTTTGAGGCTATCATGAATGAGATAGCTTTCTTGATTTATCCTTCCAGCTGATGTGTCATTAAAGGATTTTTTGAAGAAAAACACTCATTCCGAACTAGCAGTACTGGGCAAGTAAGATGACACTAACCCCATTAGCTGAGCTGTGCAATTTATGGTACATTTTGATGAAAAAAACCAAACTGACCAAATGAAACAAAAACCTTTTCTTGTGGGAAATCAGTAGTGAAACTGTGGAAAAGCAGGTTCAGTTAAACAAAGCACCAAACAAAGCAAAACGAAAGTAACCTTCAAAGCAAAACGTGAGGAGAATTTGCTGCTATCAGACCTTGAGTTTAACTGAGTATAGTAAAAAGGTTTGGGAATCCAGACTGGTGAAGTGTTGAATGGGTTGAGGGCTAGCATAAAACTATATGGAATATGTAATATTGGGACTCAGATATTAGCAGCAAGAACAGAGGTAAACAAGGTTGCAGTTGCATTCAGTTTGAACAACCACTTAGAAGAATGTGGAAATTTAGCTTTAATTAAAACCTTAATCCCTAGGAGAAGAATGGGGAGCTTTCCAGTGTCTACTTTACTAGTAATTAACCGTACCACATATATGAATTTTTTTCTAAACATCACTTAATTTTTTGTAAATCCCAAAGGCACATATATGTGTATAAGAGTCATCCATATTTGAGATATAATTTAACAATAAAATGGGATGACCATGTTTGAGTACCACATTTTAAGACTCATGGTGCTTTTCATTTTCTTCTTATAAAGCTCACTTAAGTGATGCAGGAGCCCTTTTTTCTTTTCATGAGAAACTATTTAAAAAAATATAGTCTCCTCTATAAATTGATAAGTATGGCATAGAATTATCCACTTAAGTTCTACAAACGTATTATTGGAAAAATTTTACATATTACACACTATGTGTGTTTATTGGGTATATGACCTGGAAATGCATGTATTGCTTAGAACTAGGATTTTTAACATGCTATTTTATTCAAATATACTGAAAACTTAAGAAGGCATTATTGTGACCAGGCTCAGGGTCACACATCTGTAATCCCAGCTATTGGGGAGGCTGATGTAAGATTGTAAATTCAAAGCCAGTTTGGGTTATTCAATGAGACTCAGCCCCTAAATAAATAAATAAATAAGAAAAAAAAGAAAAAGGGCTGGGGATGTAACTCAGTAAAGTGCTTGCTTAGCATTCACCAAGCCCCGAGTTCTGTCTCCAGCATTGCAAAAAACACAAGCCAACATAAAAATGAAGGTAGGCTGATTTTAAGTCCTTTGGGTATAGCCAAAGAGTGGGATAGTTGTGTCAAATGGTAGTTCCATTTCAAGTTTTTTAAGGAATCTCCATACTGCTTTCCAGAGTGGCTGTACTGATTTGTAACCCCACCAGCAATGTATGAGTGTACTTTTTTTCCTACATCCTAGCCAACACCTCTCATTGCTTATATTCTTGATCATAGTCATTCAGTTGGGATGAGGTGAAATCTTAGGGTAGTTTTGATTTGCATTTTTCTCATTACTAGATACGTTGAACCTTTCTTCATGTATCTGTTGATTGCTTGTAGACCTGTGAAATGCCTGCTCATTTCCTTAGTCTATTTATTGATAGGGTTATTTGTATTCTTGGTGTAAAGTTTTTTGAGTTCTTTATAAATTCTGGAGATTAGTGCTGTATCTGAAGTGTGTGTGATAAAAATTTTCTCCCACTCTGCACAGTGATGCCTCACATCAATGTTTATAGCAGCTCAATTCACAATAGCTAGATTGTGGTATTATTCAGCCATGAAGAAGAATAAAATTCTAGCATTTGCTGGCAAATGGATGGAGTTGGAGAATATCATGCTAAGTGAAATAAGTCAATCCCAAAAAACAAAAGGCTGAATGATTTCTCTGATAAGTGGTTGATGATTCATAACAGTGTGGGGGAGACAAGAATGGAGAAATGATGAATATTGTAGAGGAAAAAGAGGGGTGGAAAGGGGGTGACAGGAAGGAAAGATACTAGAATGAGACAAACATCATTACCCTATGTACATGTATAATTACACAAACAGTGTGACTCTACTTTGTATACAACCAGAGAAATGAAAGTTGTACCCCATTTGTGTACAATTATCAAAATAAGAAAATGAAGTATTATTTTTAATGGATGATTCATCAGATATAATTTGTTATGCAGTAGATTGCTGTATGACATAATCTGTGCTATTTTCTTTTGAGCAGAGTTAAAAATACAGATGTTTTTCTGTGTACAAACAAAATGTTAGTTATTTTTATTTAATGTTCCATTAATTTTATCAATTTTGTATTAATTCAACAGAAATGTTCTGTCACCAAAATTCAGTTCTTTTGGACCTGAAGCCCAAATTTATTCCAAAATTACATGCTTTCAAGCATCTCAAAATAACTCTTAGAAGAAAATATTTAAAATGTACTATAAGCCTCAGGTCAGAGTAAGCACTGAGGGGTATGCACTAAGTATTTCATTGTGCTGAATACAGGAAATTTTACTATTTCCCACTGCAATACTTTTTGTGGATAAATACCATTAAATCAATACTATAGAACCATTACTAAATATATTCTGAAAGACTTTTATAAAGTTTCTTAAGGGAGAACTGTAATGTCAAATCCAAGCGTAGTGCTACCTATAAAAATGCTGAAAATATTAGCCATATTATTTTTTCCATTAGTACTAACTCCTCTCCTGTTTAAAAAGCAGCACTCAGATTACTGACAAAATTATGAAACCAAGGGAAAGAAATTGCAGTTTAGCTCTCATTTAACATTGTAGAATAGAGACTGAAATACAATAACCAATATCATGCATTTCAAGTGCTCCTTGGGTACAAAAGAGAAGGAAGGTGACCTCATGGTTTATTCCATCTCCCAAGTTTGTTATGTAGCACTTCTGATTTAAGACATACATTTCCCCTTCCAAAGTTGTTTATGAATCTGTGGTTATGATGCAGATATTTTCAAGTAATACTTGGTATTGGGACAAAAATGTTTTTTCTATTCCCAAATTAGTGCTCTGCTGAATGAGAAAATTTACTAAGTGTAATGCTGGTGCAAATCAAGCTCACTGGTAAATAAAAGTTTCTTTTTTTTCCCCCTGTAAAAGTTTCTATAGAACTTGAAAGAAAAGACTAAGCCTAAGAGCTTATTATTGCTTGCTTCTATTATAGAATAAAAAGAAAAATGCATTATTGGCTCTGACTTTGTTATGTAAATGACAATATTTAAATGATAAAATGTAGCACTGTGTAATTTAAGAAAAATATAAGAAATATATTGATCTGTGAAACTATTTCACACATGTAGAATATGCCATATTGTATGTATCATTGTATTATAGGATACATAATTTTCTATGTAAAATTTTAACCTTTGAAAAATGAAAAGTGTAATTACCAGTTTTCTCTGTGTAGCCTATAATCTGTTTTAGACCTAATTTTTCTAATATTTGTATATCTATTTCTTTTCTCCCCCATCCTTTTTCTCAACACATTGTGAAAACATCAAGATAAAATGTTATGTGCAAGCTCCTTTGCCTCTTGTTCTCTGATTAGGAAATTTTTCAGTACTTGCCACAAAAGATGCCTAAGGTCTGCAGGAACATAAATGAGTTTCGAAGTTGTTTGTCGAATGCTCTAGATAAAAGCAAGGTGATAACACTTAAATTGAGTTCCTTTTTTATAAAATGACCATTCTGTTAGACATTTCATATTAGATTAGATGAATTTCATTCTCTAATAATTAACAAAGACTGAGATTCAATATGTCAACTAGGTAGACACCAAAATTCCCTGACTTCCCTCTTCTCCCCTGAGTGCTTTCTATTCTGTTTGTTTTTAGCAGATGTATTTTACCTTCTGTGGCCTATGGCTGTCTAGCTGTGTAATAATCAATGCCTATTTGTAAGACTCCCTGAAAATGATTGGTTAATTACAAGAAATAGTTTCCATTAAATGGGTATCTCTAATCTTAATAATTTAAAAATGTAGCTTAGCCTACTGAGGAAAAGAGCACCTTATCAGAGTCTGCTTTTAGGATGTGATTAAAAAAATAGGAAGTTAGAACCAGAAGTTAAATGACAGGAGAGTGATGTTTGTCTATGAGCAGAGTGATGTTGTTATTTAGGGAGTTTGGTGAATCTCATTATCAGAAATAAGAGAATATTATTGAAATGTTGAATATTTTAATATATTTTTGCTATGAAAGTCAAATTTATGGACTAGCATCATTACTCTCTAACCTTTTTTAAGATACCTTGGTTTGTACCTTGGCATGTATCTGCACAATTAGTCACAAAAATCACTATTTTTATTTTTCCTGAGTCCTGAATAAAGGAGATGGAGAATGGAGTTGGCAGAGACTACTTCTGGTTAAATCTCCGATGTAGGAATGTAGAAGTAATAACTAGGATGGTGTCACCTTTGAAGAGAAACAAAACCAAAGAAAATTCAAAGAAAAAGAATAGAAAATAGGCAGCAGCTCAATACCAGAGAATAAAAGACTTCTGCAGAAAAATGCATGCACTAGCCATGCCATTGGCCCCCAGCCTACCCCACAGAAGTCTGTCCTTACACGAGGACTCATGGGCACTGAGTCTATGATAATGGACACCGAAGTCCATGATAATGGTGATATTGGTATTGATAATGATTGCCATTGTTTACTTAGATTAATTATGTGGCAGCCAGTATTTTAATTACTTTATATTAACACATTGCAGTCTAAACTCATGAAGTAGGTACAATATTTCAACAATTTGCAGATGAAGAATACTAAGAATAAAAATATTTAGCAAAATATCCAGCCTCACAAGCTAGAAAAATGCAAAATTGCCTTAGGATGTCTCTTATGCTTGGGTAGCAAGCTTGATTGATTGGCTTTTTAAAAAGATTACCAGAGTCTGAAAGCATTAAGACACTTAACACTTAGATTCCAACTGATTTAGTTATATTTCTGACAACCAAAAAATGTCAGAGAATAGAATCAGTTATATCAGACATCTTGCTAGATGCTACATACACAGTGCTGAACAACACAGAGAGATTCCTGACCTTTCATCAAGCCTGGCAGGTGAGTATGTCATGGTACTCAATCATATAGGATGCTTTTTAATTTTCAATCTATCCTCATGTACTTCAACTATTCAAGTGGGAAAACTTATACAGCCTAATTTCAAAAATTATTTTTAATCCACAGTAATCAAAGCAATGAAATCTTAGCATAATGTCATAGAGAAAAAGGTCAATGGAACATGATATTTATTTTAGGAATCGTATACACATATATGGTTGATTGAAAGTCAACAAACAGACCAAGGCAGAATAATGGAGAAATGTTGACCTTAATAAGGTGAGACCTGAATATTTAAATATTCAAATAAAAAAATTCCAGACCTAAATGTAATCCCCAAACTGAAGATAACATAGAAGAATTTATTTTTACTTTGGATTAATCAAAAATTCTTAGTTCAAAATAAGGACAAATCATATGTTGATAAGTTTTATTTTATCAAAATTAAAATTGTTTCCTGCTCAAAGGACATTTTAAAGAAATTAAAAAGATATATCACTAAATGGGAGAAAACATAGGAAAAAAACTGATAAAAAGCTAACATTGAGAAAATATGATTTTAAAACACTGTAAGCAGATAGGCAGTCTAAGAGAGAAAAAGGGTGAGAGTCTGTAAGAAAATTGCATAAGAATATGAGATAGGAATGGGAGACTAAGGAACGGATAAGCATGGTATAAACACAGGGAGCATTATAAGGGACAGGGATTGGAAAGAGAGTGGAGTGAATCAGACGTAACTTTTCTGTGTACAAATATGAATACATCACAGTGAATCTCCATATAATGTACAACCACAAGACTGGGATTCTAATTAGAATAAGATGTACTCCAAATTTTTATAAATATGTCAAAATATATTCTACTGTCATATATCACTAAAAAGAACAAATTTTTAAATTAAAAAAATTAAACACAGTAATTTTTTAAAATTTTAGTATTTTCATATTAAATATTTAGGCAAAATATTTCATATAAAACATTTTCAAATTTTTCTCTCATTTTCCTTTACCTTGGTTGTATTTTGCTACTTTAATTAGGTATTTATATGTTTGAATAGAAATCCCTTGTTTAAAAAAAAAAGAGGAGTGAGAATAAAAATGTGAAAACTCAAATCAACACTTACAAGATGGACTGAATAGAATATGTTAACTCAACAGCCTTCCATGGACTTGAAAAACTAAAGACTTCTTTTGGTTTATCTAATTTTGGGAGCATAATCCTGAAGAACAGAGCTATAACAGGATACACTGGGAGCATAAAAGTTGAATTTGGACTTGGTGGAGTCTTCCATATCTGTTTTTATGTGGATTAAACTATTTTGCTCTTAGTTGTGTCTTCTAATATCTTGGCCACATATAAAGAAGTACGTAGTTCTCTATTGCTAGCAGACTCTTGAGTTGATAAAACTTACGTGGTTTTACTGCTGTGGTGACATTCTGAAGACTATCCAATGTGATCTTTAGTGTTCATTCCCAAAGTATCCCCAATCTAAAATCAAACGCTGGAAAAAATTCAGTATTTCTCCTCAGTTGGCCATTTGTATTCTGATGGAAACTCTCCTAATCATAATTCTTCACTCACTTTCCTCTTCAGCTGGCTGTATGTAGCATATTATATTTCAGCTTCTTGAAACACCAGTAGCATTCTCCTCTTTCTGACAAAATAGCATTTGGAAACACTAACATATTAACATTCTAGTCCAGATAACATCTGCACCACTTCTGGTGCTCTTTCATTTTTCCTCTGTGGTCTCAGCATGCCCTGGATGAAGGAGAGTTTGCATCTATAAAGATCATCATTTTATTATTTAATGAACAATGGCAACAGAAATCAAATGAATTCTTGAAAGGTATTTCCTCACTGAAATTAAAGTGAGAAGACTTGAAATTATAGAAACAAGGTGAGTAAATAGCAACAGTGATCATACAAAATTACACATAAATTTAAAAATGCAAGCTGCAAATATATACAGGGACTAGAAAGCTTTTGAAAGAATTTTGCTTGAATGCTCTTTGCAATCTGTGTTATTGTGGAAGTCTCCCTTACTTTAGTCCTATACCAATTTTCATTAAAGGAGCTGAAGCAAATTTCACCTTTGATATCTTGAACTGGCATGTCAATATCTGTAAATTATATTATTCAGTGCATGGAGAATAAATTGCTTTTTTACAGGATTTTTAGCAAACTTGTAATTGTACAAAGACTTCCTTTGCAAAGTAGTCGAAGGGTAGATATGTGTATCTCTTCTTTACTGGACGAAGGGACTTCCCACTTAAATATTTCTTAAAAACTTCCTCTACTCCAGTATTTGTACCCATCTTAACAATTGGCACTATCTTTCCATAGGAGTTCAACCATTACAAGTCTGCTTCAAATTTACAAAAAACCTGAGAGAAGCCAGACATGGTGACTCATGCCTATAATCCCAGTGAATTGAGGCTAAGGCAGGAGGATCACAAGTTTGAGGTCAGCCTACTCAATTTAGTGAGACTCTATCTCAGAAACAAAAAGTTCTGGGAATGCA
>JAJEJO010001182.1:75971-150518 GCA_020662805.1 Glaucomys volans
TGGATCAAGGACCTAGAAATTAGATCAGAGACCCTGCACCTAATAGAAGAGAAAATAGGTCCAAATCTTCATCACGTTGGCCTAGGACCAGATTTCCTTAACATGACTCCCAAAGCGCAAGAAATAAAAGCAGGAATCAATGATTGGGATAGGGTCAAACTAAAAAGCTTTTTCTCAGCAAAGGAAGCAATCAGCAATGTGAAGAGAGAGCCTTCAGAGTGGGAGAAAATCTTTGCTACACACACTTCAGATAGAGCACTAATCTCCAGAATCTACAAAGTACTCAAAAATCTTTACACAAAAAACACTAATAACCCAATCAATAAATGGGCCAAGGAAATGAACAGAAACTTTACAGAGGAAGATCTACAAGAAATCAACAGATTTATGAAAAAATGTTTAAAATCCTTTGTTATAAGAGAAATGCAAATCAAAACCACCTTAAGATTTCATTTTACCCCAATTAGAATGTTTTTTATTAAGAATACAGGCAACAACAGGTGTTGGTGAGGATGTGGGGAAAAACGTACACTTACACATTGCTGGTGGGAGTGCAAGTTGGTCCAGCCACTCTGGAAAGCAGTGTGGAGATTCCTTAGAAAACTTGGAATGTATTCACCATTTGACCCAGCTATCCCACTCCTTGGCCTATACCCAAACAACTTAAAATCAGATTACTATAGTGATGCAGCCACATCAATGTTCATAGCTGCTCAATTCACAATAGCTAGATTGTGGAACCAACCTAGATGCCCTTCAATAGATGAATGGATAAAGAAACTGTGGTATATATACACAATGGAATATTACTCAGCCATAAAGAAGAATAAAATTATGGCATTTGTAGGTAAATGGATGATGTTGGAGACTGTTATGCTAAGTGAGATCAGCCAATCCCAAAAATCGAAAGGCCAAATGGTCTCTCTGATAAATGAATGATGATGCATAATGCGGGGGGCAAGGGTGGCAAGAATGGAGGAAGGATAGATAGCATAGAGGGAAAAGAGGGGTGGGGTCGGGGGGGTAAGAATAATAACAGAATGTGTGACAGACATCATTGCCCTGTGTACATGTATGAATGCACAGATGGTGTGACTCTACTTTGTGTACAACCAGAGAAACCATAGCTGTACTCCATTTGTGTTCAGTGAATCAATAAGTAAATAAAAAAAATAGATTTTCTATGTTCCCATTTTATTGTCATTTTATTTTATTGTCATTTATATCATAAACATAGTACATATTATTAACTGTATAATCTTATCTTTAAAAACTCCTATTATATTAATGTTTACACTTTTTTAACCATTTCCCTTTGATGGACCTTGATTTAGCTACTAATTGTTATTTCATTATCATATCAAAATCCTGTTATACAGAAAAATTATTTAACTTCAATGCTTTCTAAATAATAAATCCTGTGAAGTTGTACTCCTAAGTCAATAGTTATCAGTATTTTAAAGTACAAAAGACTTTTTGTACTACTACCAAAAATATTGCTGTTATCTTTCCTTATCCTTCTCTAAAAGTTTCCTTTAAAGAATACCAAGCAAGAGGATCAAATTTAACAATGAAATTTTATGGAGCTGAACAAATGTGTATACATTTGTGTGTGTACATGCATGTGATTTTGTTACTGTGTACTAAGTTATGAAATTATTTGAAAAAATTGAACTGTCTACCAGATATACACACAGGTACATTGTAATAGTACATTACTGGATGGAATTGGAGAATATCATGCTAAGTGAAATAAGCCACTCCCAAAAACCAAAGGCAGAATGTTTTCCCTGAGTAATGGATGATGATATATAATCGGGTTGGGGGGTGTGGGTGGTGAGAGAAGAATGGAGGAACTTTAGATTAATGTAGAGGGAAATGGGGGGGGCGGGGGTATGAAAAATGGTGGAGTGAGACAGACATCATTACCCTATGTACATGTATGATTACATGACTGGTATGAATCTACATCATGTACAACCATAGAGATGAAAAGTTGTATCCCATTTGGGTACAATGAATCAAAATGAAGTCTGTAAAACTTAAAAAATAAATAAATTTTTAAAAGTACATTACTTTTAAATATCAATTCTCTCCAATATGTGATTTTTTTGGAAACGTAAATGTATTCTATGTGAAACTGTTTAATAATGCCACATCTTTAATTTGGCTTCATTAATAAAAAACATTCCAGTAATGTAAAAGGGAGAGGAAAAAAAACCAAAATGTATACTATACTGTGTTTTCACAGGTAAATTTTAGGTTTGTAAAATAGAACATCAATATATTTAAAAGCACAGTTTAGCTGCATTCAAAAGTGACCCATAAAGTAATTTTCTTCTTAGAGATGAAGTATAAAATTGAGAAAATAGTATCCAAATGAGGGATATATAATATGACATGTAAAAGAAAAAGGATCATTAACAGGCAAAACTTTGCTATAACTTGATTAAATATTTTAACATATAACAAATGGAACATCAATTAGATGGCATGTAGTTTAATCAAAGTAATTGTGTAAGAGGGATTTCTAGAAGTAATCATTGGTAGTGCCTGTTTAAAAGTCCAACCAGGGATGAATATGCCCTGGAAATTAACAACATCTCCAGTTCCCAGCCCTGCTAAATTAATTCCTCCCATTTAGTGACTGACATCCCATGAAAATCCATGGGGATGTTCATATAGATTTACATTGTTTAAAACTGAGTTATTATCATATACATGTTTCAATCCCAATCTGCCTTACACCTATATTTTCTGCTTTTTAATCATTTTGCTTTTTAATCAGTGTTGCCAGAAAATGCCTATTGCATAGACATAAATTTTATAACCATCTTAGAAACATTCTTTTCTTTTAGTTCCTCATCAGTCAACACATATTTTGAAGTTATCTTCCAAACATCTCTCACTTTTTCTGGCTTACACCATTCTGATAACTATTTAGTGGATAACTCATGTCCTTGATCTGTTCTCTCCACAATTGCTGAATACAGTATCATATGAATTAACATATGGTCATATTGTTTTCTGGCTTAAGTCAAGCCAATGTTTGTCCCTTTTCTTCTTGTTTCCAAGGTGTTTGTCAAAGCACACAAAGTCATTCATCTTGTGACCACCTGTTAATTCTTCTTGTAGTCTCTTATCCCTTTGTATTTTATGATCTAGCAACACTAAATGGTTTATTGTTGCAGGAAAATGTCTTAATTTGCTCTGCAGCCTGTAGCCTCCTGGAACTCTTTTCTTGTTCTTCTAGGATTTGGCTGGCTAACATCTACATACCTCCTTTCTGTAGGTAATATGCATGCCTGATATGTCTACAGATTTTTTTTATTAATAATGCATACATAATTTTTCCTCATGTATTGTGGAACTGCATATTTATTTATGTATTTATCAACCTCTCTCCCCTAATATGCAGTGGTATTATAGAGACTGAAAACTTTGATTTTGTGTTCAATGCCCAGAATCTACCCCATGGTTTGTCACATATCTATGGTTGGAAAGATAAGATCCACTATAGTAACTAGCCATAACTTCTATAAAAATAAAGTACCATAGGATTTAAATTTTAACTATTTCAAAATCCCAGTCTACTAAATTTAAGCAACATAGTGTTGAATAAAATTAAGAAGCAGGAAATCATGTAAGATTTTTTCAGGATTCTTAATCTGTGTGGCCAAGTTTACAGGCACATATAGAAATATCTATTAAGAATCAAGCTCATAGAAGCAGCAGAGAATAAAATGATGGTTGCTAGGCCCTTGGGGGTTAGGAAATGAGTTTTTCAATGGGTATGAATTTTCAGGTCACCTAGACAAATAAGGTCTAGAGATCCACTGTACAACACAGTGCCTGTGATGAACGATATGGTATTGTGCACGTCAAAATTGATTAAAAGGGTGGATATCGTGTTAAGTGTTGTTACAAACTTGCAGAATATAACGGCAAATAAACCAAAGATCCACTGGAAAACCATGGGAAGTGTTGCATATGTTTGCTACCTTGATCAGAGTGATGTTTCACAGGTGTTTATGAATGTCCAAAGTCACCAAAATACATGCCTTATATCTGTGTCTGTTTTGGTATATTAACTATATATCAGTAAAGTTGCTTTTAAGAAACGAATCTTATCCCACCTGTAAGGTGGTCTAAGAAAAGTAGTCTATATCTTCCAGATAGTTCCAGATGAGAGGCTGCAATGGAATTTGGGTTATCAACATTTCTGCTACTATCAGCAGGTGTTAGAAATTATACTAATTTTTTTTTTTGATTAGTAAATAGGTTTATTCAGCTCACACTTCTAGAGTCAAAGAGCATGGCACTGGAATCTGCTCAGCTCTGGAGAGGATGTTCTGGATACATCACAACATGGCTGATGGCATCATGGTGGGGGCAAGTGCAAGACGGGAGGTCAAAAGGAAAGACAGGAACCCAGAAGGATGCACTGGAGGTACAAGGTTCCCTGTAACAACCCATTCTCTTGGGACCTAACTGGGGTCCCATAAGAACACATTAATCCCTTCCATGAGTAGTGCCTCTTAAAAGGGTTCACTTCTTAAACTCCCCCACTTCAACAACATAACATTGGGGACCAAGCTTCCAGCATATGGACCTTTGAGGGACAAATCATATCCAAATCATAATAAGAGCTTTCTAAAATTTTAATTCTTGTGCTGACAGACTTCCTGTAACAGAAGTTATACTAATCTTTGCTGTTAAAAGTCAAGTAAATTGATATCTTAATCTATGTTAGTGGGTGTCAATATACTTATATACTTCACAGTTAAAAATCACAAGTATTAGACATCTTTTATGTGCAAGATACTGAGCCAAATATAAATAAAATATATCCCAAACCATAGTCCAGAAATAAATGGGATAAAACTAAATAAAAATAAATTTTACTTAATTTTTCAATAAATATATAAAATTTTAACAGCTTTACAGACATAATTCATATTCATCAATATTCCTTATCTCATCAGAACTGTTTCTGAGACTTATACACATATATTAATCTTCTTTTCCTTGGGCTGTTTGGAAACATACACACATATGAACACATGTACCTAAATATCTAAAGCCTGTATCTAGGTTCAGTGAGCTTTTCCACAGCATTCATGTTTGTGCTAAGCACACATGTATTTACTTAACAGGAATTGAAATATTAGAGAAAATATTCCTTTGTGATGATCCTAAATGTAATTCTGATTATTCTTCCTTAACATTTTACTCCTTCCTGAAATTCCCTGCCCTTAATTCCAAATTCTTCACTTAATATTTAAATTACCACTTACTTTAATTCTTGTGTAGGACTTGAATACAGAACCTCTCATAATTCTTGCCATACAAAAGTGTGACTAATAATCCTTGTGCCTCCACCTAAGAAATGTCTTTATGAGTCTCTGTAATCATTCATCACAGATGGTAGAAATCTGTGACCATGAGCACAGTTGACCTAACTAAAATTAACATCCACATTAGAAAATTTTATTATCCATTCATAAAATTCAGTGGCATAACATAAATGTTATGCCATCTTAGATCTTGCATCAATAATTGATTTGTTTATGATACAAACTAATTCTCAACATTCTGTCTCTTTCCTAACAATAACAAGTAGAAGCATGAACAGGGAAGGTTATTATTTACTAGCCACAGCCCAATGCACCATGTAATCAAATCCTTTGTCAGAGCATCCTGCCACATAATCAGATCGTGTGAATTGTCAAAGGCATTTTTATAAATATATATTAATTTAAAGGCTCAGTAAGCTTGTTATGGTGTAGGAAAAGTACATTTTTCTTCCTTTTTTTCTTTTCTCTGTTGTTATATTTTGAATTCCTGTGTATGGAATAATTACATTTCTTAAAAGTACAGTTCAACTGTGGAAAAATAATAAATTCTCTATTCACCTATAACAAATATTACCCTTCAAAGCCCACTACATTAAATTGTCATGATTTGATTTGCTTATAATTTTCTCCCAGGATAACTTATTTACAGGATAACTTCTTTATAAGGTATTTTAAATGTATTTTTCTAAAATTTTAATAAATAATTTTGCTGAGCCAGGTTAGAATTTGGTAATTCAATATGTAGTCCAAAGCTTATCAAAGTTTACCAAGAGCAAGTTTGCAAAGAGCAAGTTTCTGTGTAATTTGTCACTTTGCCTTTGTTTATTGGTCCCTGATAGATAGTTGAACACCCTTCTGATTTTGTTTACTCTTGGTGGAAGGAAACCGCACTCTTCATAAGGTTCATGGTATTGATTAAAATGACTAAGACGGACATTGATCTGCACCTCTTTGCAGAGGCCAGATGACTCACCACTAACAATAAAAAAGGTATTACATGGTTATTCTTACATGACAACAATTACACAATCTCCACGGAGTAATAGCAAAGAGATAGGCCTCTTACTCTCTCAAGAATTGCTTATGTGCCTGAGAAAATCAGCTAGGAGACATTTCTTCATTTGATATTAACTTTAAAAATATTGAATATCTATTCTTGCACTCATCACAATTAGGGGGAACAAAAGACCTGGAAGATTCAGTCTATATCCTTGGGGAGTTTAGGATAATGAAATTTAGGCAAAGAGAATATCAAGAGAACAAGGAAGGAGAACAAAGCCAATGCAAGTACAGAGAAAGAAAACAAATTTTGCCAGTGGTTATGAAGCAATCATATGAGTATTTTTGGCTTAATCAAAATGTTTGGAGAAGGAATTGATTGATATGTTTTGGAACAGAAAATGTAATTTGGACTTTCTAGGCAGAAGCTATTGGACATGGGCTTCAGTGTTGTAGAATTAGTTAAGGGATGGAATATTCTTGGTTGGGTGATCTTTTCACACACATGTTAACTTAGGTTAGAGGATGACATAAAAATAATTATAATATTATATTAAATTTAATATTTAAGTAAATTAATTATAGTAATAATATAATAATAATTGCAGGGATTCCCCTAGTTGGAAAGTCTGCACCTCCTGCCTCAGTCGCTGATCTCTCTCCATGGTGAAGGCAGTGACATGTTTGTTGGGAGAGCTGAGCACAAGTACCTCCCACATCTGATTAAGTCTCATCTTCTCCTTTTATGAAGATCCTGTACCTGAAGCTTACACGTTCTTCCCCCCATAAGTATATGGAGGCAGGCTCAGTGGGTGTAGACTGCAGCAGCTCATACCTTCAATACTGCCTGTCATCTTGAAGGGTGTGTAAAGTAAGTTCAAAGTAAAAGTAAATTGCCATAAAATAACTGGGCCAAGTCTAGGTTTCAGCCATGAATAAAGTAAGTATTAATCAACCTTTGCCTGACTGCTCTTATCTGTACTCTTGTGTCTATATTGGTCAGGGAAGAGAACATAATTATTCATTGGGTACCTCAAATGCCAGTGAACTTGTAATTTGGTAATGAGAAAATCTAGAGCACATTATTTCTAAGATCTTTCCCTTATCTCAATGTTAGTGATTTAACCACATTTAAACACAAATGCCAAGTTCAATCTGACATATAAAAATAGCATGAAAGAGACTTACACAACTATTTTTACTAACATACAACAAATCTGTAAAGTAAAAAGCTACTAAAGACAAATGTTCCCGTTTTGAAATCACACATTCATCCACACTGTTTAACGATACATACAACAGTGCTTTGCAGTCTAACAAGAAAGATCTCAATCTCATCATAAAAATTGACTGTGTTTTAATTTTGGTAGAGGTTAACCAAACACTATAACTATACTGGTTCAAACATTTTGTTAATTTTCTTTTCAAATAAAAATGATACATTTCCAATGAGGAAAATGTATCTCATTCTTTAAACTAATTTTGTGCAGTTTGTCTTCTAAAGTATTCAATTTATTATAAACTGTTAATTAGTCAACAGTCATTGCTGCTTGGTAAAACACTAATTTAAAATTTAAAAGCCTGTGAATTTGGTGCCTGATGCCTTTTCTTCCATGTTTAGAGAGAATTTCTCTAACCCTGGGATAGGAAGTTATAATCCTTATTTCTTTTTAGAACTAAAATGTGAATTTTTCCCTATGGAAGGAATCAAGGGAAATTTGCCTGATCAAGTTTGAAGATTTAGATGCACTCAGTCATTCTGCCCATGATTAGACTGAGCAAGCAGCAGCAGCATGGATCCTATAAAATTACTGCAGTGAAGTTCAGCGGGAAAAGACCATTGTTGAAATGGCTTTTTGATTGTGAATTAAGTCGTCTAGGCCCATCTTCCTACTAGAAAAAGGGGAAAATCTAGATAAATACATAAGACCTCTGCACTAGAGAACTAGCCAAATTGTCAGCAAATCCTATGTCAATAGGAAAGGCAATGCCCTGGGATATAGGCCTAGTGTGGACATACAGATCCTGGAGGTGATGGCAGAAGGGCTGATCAACGCTTTTGACAGACATTAAGAGTGTACATTAAAAGTAAAGAGGGCTACACAGTAGCTCTTTTCAAATTTTTTGACTCAATCAAAATTTTAGTTCCTTTCCTCGGTGAGAAAAATCAGTGTAATTATCTCTTGTGATACTGGTTTAGCATATTCATGCCATTTGGTTACTTCTTTGATCTTCAGAAACAATTATTTTCTTTATTCTATTGAACATGTTCGTGACAAAAAAAAAAAACAACAAAAAAACTTTGCCACAGTTGCCTGAAAAACTCTCTCAAAGAAAAATAAATAGTATATTGATAATATAGGTAGATAGATAAATAGTGTGTTAGTCAGAGTTACGTTGCGGTGACCAAAATACCTGACAAGGACAACTTAGAGGAAGAAAGAGTGATTTCAGAGTATTCAGCTCATAGTAGAAGGGCATGCCAGAGGAAAGCTGAGTAGTTTGTGGCAGGCAGGAAACAGAGAGACAGAGAAAGTGAAAGAGGCCACAGATACAGTCCTCAAGGTCACAACCGCAGTGACCTATTTCATGTATGTTCCATCTGCCTGCAGTCACCACCTTGTAGTCCATTCAAATCATTAACCCATCAAATGGATTAATTCATTGATGTGGTTACAGCTCTCACCATCCCAGCCACGTCACCTTTGAACTCTGCTGCTCTACTTAATGCATGAGATTTTGGGGGGACATTCCAGATCCAAACAATAAGAAATAGATAGGAAATAAAGATTAAGCGTAGACATATCTAGAGCTCTAAGTATAGTTTATAGAGATAAATATAAATGAAAAATATGGAGATGTAGAAAAGCACACATCGTATTATTCCATAGGAGCTTTGTTAAAAAAAAAAAAAGGAATGCAAAAAGTATTAGACAGATTTACTCATCTTTTCCCTGTCTTCTTTTCCTGAAACTCACAGTCTTTGGTGGTCATGCAGATAAGGAGGGACTGCAGGAAAAGGAAACTGCCTGAGGAAGATTTCTGAAGGTTTGCAAACAATGTCCCCCTCTTTCCCAATAAGCAATCCCCTTTTAAATTAAACATATAATCAAAAACAATTAGTGCAGCTGAACACAACTTCTCTGATTTCTACTCCATATAGGTAACAGACCATGTAAGTTGGAAAGTCATCAAGTTTAAGTGAAAGGGAATAGAGAAAGAACAGAAAAGATAATAGTTCATGAGACTGAGGACTATAAAAACCCCTAAATTTAGTGGCCAAATTTTACCTTTTAGCATCCTTGTACAATGAAGACTTTATTTCTGTAACATAACTCATTTTGCAGACCAGATTCAATGAAGGTACTCTACTCTCCCCACTGACTGCTATAATTATATGAGCAGATATTCCATTCGCCATGTCTGACAAAGGTAGATTAGTTTTTTACTAGGTATTTTCATGTGTCAGTTTTCTCAGAGGGAAAAAAAAGGAACAAAGACATGAGAAGAAAAAACCCTTTTTTATTTCTGATTCCTCTTCAATATCCTACAGAAAGAGAACAAGGTAAAGAAGCACACATGGTTTCAAAAATTAAATTGATCAGAAAACATTTTTTGTCATAACAATGTTCTTTGTCTCATTTGAAGGAAAATCTTGTTAAAGAATATAATGTATCAAACATATCTTAAGATGAATAAGCTTAAAATGTCAGTGAAATAAAGCCAAAGTAAACTTTTATCAAATTTTTTGTTTCATAAGCCCAATAGTAAAATCAGATGCTAATAATAAATGTGTGTGCCAATAATTTATTGTCTAGGTTTGAAATGAATGGAAATAATTAAGTAATGAAAGACTAGCATGGTGCTTTACATTATGTTAAAGGAAAGCATGCATTGATTTGCTTAATAAGCTAAGCTACAAATATTCTAAATTTTCACTCCAGAAAAAGTATAGTCACTACTGCTTTCCTCCTATTGCAATTAATTTAAACTTGTTAAAATACTTTTATACTCACACATATTATAGAACACATACTTGGAAAAGAGAGGAGAGACAATCTTTTAGACATTCCTTGTCATATGATCTCATTTCTTAAAATATCTACAAAGTACATACTCTTATCACTGTTTTAATCATAAGAAAACATGCTCACAGTAGTAAGCATGTAGTAAGTAAAACATTTCATTAAAGCTTTTGTTCATTAAACTAAACACATCCTTCCTTTTTGATCTGGGTTCTCCTAACAACATATCAATGTTCTTTTCACATAAACCTTACTTATTTTATGCAATTTCAATCTGAGTAGTGTTGTATAAATAAAAAACCTATTTTCAGGCTTCTGTTTCTCACTCCATTAAGTAAAAGACTATCAGTTTATTCCTATTTACCTCTCTAGTTCTGTAGGAACTTGAGTAGCAAGATGCTTTCTCCAAGGGAGGTAAAACATTTTGGATATAAATCTGCTAATATTAAATGGATATATCATAGCATCATTTTTTGAGTTTTAACTTGGATTTTGCTAAACAGGAAGACTTGGGGCCCGTATCCAAACTCAATTCAGATTTGTTACAGGCTTAAGAAGTCTGAAATTATAACTATTTCTCCACATGGTCTTACTACAAATAATACCAGTACCATACTGTGGGAGACATTGTATAACAAAGAAATTGGAGATAAAATTATGCCATCCATTGTAGGAGCTTCAACTGTGCTTACTTTATTTTTTGAGATAGTGAAAGAGGGAATTGGAAAGAAAATATACTCATATACATATAAATATGAATGCATATTTTGCCATGAAAGATTAAAATCAAGATAATAACAAAATTGTATGTAGAGAATAATTTAACTTAATTTGGGTAGCTATACCTGCAGTGTCTGCAAGTATAATTTAATTAAAAATGGAAAACATGATATTTTGGTAATAAATTTTTGAACCTTCTATCTAATTACCAACTATAAATGCACTGACCTCATGCTGCTACTAAACAACTGAAAATAAGACAAAATGTATTTCCCTAATGTTCCTTACAAACTAAGTAAAGTTAGCCAATTATAACTAAGTGTTTACTTTCACATTTCCACTTAAGCAAATATATGTTAAAGCAGAATCTCAGAAAAATTGAGATTATTAAATTTCCATATTAACAGAACACGTTTGTCAGCGCATTATTTCAGAAAAGCTTTCCTATCTACATAAACTTGTTTGAAGCCAATGAGGACCTTGAAATAAAAATAAACCCAGTAACAATAAATTATAAAAATCACAATGAGTTCTTTACTATAAAAGTTATGAAGTTTTCCTTGATTGTTAGTGCTTATTATCACAGAGATAACAACCTACACTTCAGTCCTAAATGCAACCTGCTTTTAGGCAGTCAATTGACTTATTAAATGTGGATTACATGTGCTCTGAATTTAGAGTCTTAAATTATACGCATAAGTATGTTATGTTCTGTTCCAATTGCCTACTCTCAGGTTATAAGCACTTGGAAATTATGAATAAGAATGATTTACATGTATGCCAGCTCCCGTGTCTGAACCAGCAAGTGAAGATTCTTCAACAGGTTGAGTGTGGGTAAGAGGAGATGCCATGGAATTGAACTGCATTGGCCCAAGGAACTGATGATCAGTTTAGTTGTGGGATATCTGCTGATCAATCGTGTTATCTCATGCAAGTCATTTTCCTCTGCAGCCATATCTTTTTCCATAAAATAAAGTTAATATTGCATTCTTAACAATCAGTATAAATGTTGATTAGGATCCTTATGTACTGTGTTGTTTGGAACATTGTAGGTTATAAAGCAAATTGTTATTGTTTATATCAAAGTTGTAAGACTTTTTACACAGAATTATACATAATTTCCCTAATGCTATAAGAAATAAAAAGATGCTTGGCATTTAGAGTATTATTTAATGTCCATATAAAGAAGTAAATACATTCCATGGTTTTATTTTCCACCATCTTCTCAGAAATAAACTTTTAAAATGAAAACTTCCCCAAATCATTTTAGGAAGCAAAGATACACCTTTTGGAGGGGATAGTGGTGGCAGTAAGATTATAAAAATGCAAAATCATTCAGTTTCATCATTTTCTTTCTGTATTTTTTCCTTTCTAATTTTCTTTATTTTTCTGTCTGTATCCTGTTTCTATTCCTCTCACTTCATAGTTCAACTAAACAGAATATTCCTTCTTTGTGCCTCTTTTTCTGTGGGCTGCTCTACTAATAATAATTAATCCAAGCATAGGTTAGGTACAAATTTTGCATTCCAACTTGCAGAAGGAGTCAGTGCTACTTCCACAACATAAATATCTATGTATGTATCAATGTATGTTTCAGATATCAGTTTATTCATTACTTATATGCCAAAAAACGTACATACATACATTTCAAAACCTAAGCTCATGATAGAATGATAGAAATGCAAGAATGTGAAAAGTAGGTCTTTCGTCATTCAAGTAAAATCAATGGTCTTGAGAGGATAATAAAATGCCAAGAATTATAATAAACTATGAGTTGTATTAAAGGAGTGTACTAAGCAGTCTGAGAGTGCAATAGAAGGAGGTCCACATCTTCCTGGAGGAGGGGGGACAAAAGGAATAGGACACAGGAGAGAAGAAAACGTTTGAATGAAAATCTAGGTAGTATTTTTGGAGACAGACTCACAGAGCAGCGTCAGTTAGGGAGATGGAAGGTGAGGACTGCAGAATTCTGGAAGATCACCTGGAGGTCAGAGAGCCAGAAGCACATCTGAGTATCTAGAATTTAAACTGCAAGAAGGGAGACAAACAAGAAATTAAGTTTAGGACACCAACAAGACTGTAAACATAAAATGTCTGAATTTTGTGTTTGGAATAAATGAGGGGTGCCAGGGAAAATGAGAAAGGTAATACATGATTCACTAAATATGGCTCTTCAACACTTATTGGAAGTATTAATTAGATTGAAGGAGTGAAGCCAATTAGAGGCTGGTGTTGGAGGGATCACAAGTAAGTTATCATAAAGTCATTTCCACACCAGAATTTGATTCTAAATTTATAACCTAAGGTATAGTAGCATGTAGTCAATATTCCACAGGAAAATTTGTTAGAAATATGACATATTAGAAGCCAAAAGAGCATCTTTCTGTAAATATAAAGTAAAGGGCTTCTTCTAATTGGAACTTTACATTTGTTATTCACTACTACATTCCTAGAGATCATAATGGTCCCTGACACACATCATATGCTCAGTGAATACTGGGTGAAAAATTAGTTAACAAAAACCAGGTTGTCTTTTGTATTGATGGAAAGATTTTTATCTGTAGGGTTTGCTTGTTTTGTTTTTCTACCTGGTGCTAGATGCAAGTAACTAGCTTATTTTTAGGGTCTGTACTATATGAAAAACTTAGAAGATGTCCTATGAAAAATATTGCATAGTTGGAGGCTCTTGGGTCCTAACACTAATGAAAAAAATAGATCAAAAGCTCAAGATGACTTCAACGTGGCTATAATGATAGAGGAAGAGAAAAGCAGACATGAATAGAGCATCTTTGAGATTGGATAGGGCAGTACAGCAAATGATGGGAATGACAAAAGAGGAGCTAGTCAGAGATGTGGTTTGGGAATGTCATCAGTTATAGGTGCCATGTAAAAAACATAGAAACGTGAATTTTCAAACTCTATGCAATTATTGACCTAGTGACTTTAGGTGTATAGGTTATTTTAAATGAAATTCCCATGCAAATATTTATTTCATATTTAAATGAGGAGAGTGGTCTGACTGGAGATAAAAATGAAAAAAGCCATTGAAGTATAGGTGGCATTTCAATTAATATATTTTGTTACCATATATCAGGGAGAATATAGTCAGAGATGAGGATTCTAAAGACAAAAACTTGGGGAATGTAAATAATAAAGAAATAGTAAAAATATTAAAACAGAATTATTAAGAATCAAGGTGTTATGTCTGGATGTGAGGTGTCCCCCCAAAGCACATGTGTGAGACAATGCAAGAAGGTTCAGAGGAGAAATGAGTGGGTTATAGACTTAACCTAATCAGTGGATTAATTTCTGATGGTATTAATTGAGTGGGAACTGGAGGCAGGTGGGGTGAAGCTGGAGGAAGTGGTTCATTTTGGGGTGTGGCTTTGGGTATATATTTTGTATCTGGAGAGTGGAAACTCTCTCTGCTTCCTGATGATGTGAGCTGCTGCCCTCTGCTGCACTCTCCCCCACCATGATGTTCAGCCTCACCTCGAGTCCTGAGGAATGGAGTCAACTTTCTATGGATGAAGACTTCTGAAACCATGAGCCCCTAAATAAGGCTTTCCTCCTCTATCATTGCACTGGTCAGATCTTTTAATCACAACAGCAAAAAAGCTAACTAAAATGCATGGGAACTTAGAGGAGAAACAAGCATTACTACATAGGAACTACTTCAATTATTTCAATGTAGAATATCAACATATTTCTAAAATTTTCAGAGAAAACTTTTAAAAATCACTTAAAATGTTATACAAGTCCAATAAGCCTAAGAATACTCAACAGCAAGAGTAGACAGTCAAATAACAAAACCTTCTAAAATATAAAATTATTTTTCAGAATCAGGAGGAAAGACATAGTAATGGGTAAAAACCTGAAGAGACAGTTAAAATCATTTTTAGCACAATTACACATACAAGAAAATTGGAAAATGACACTGAGATAAATATTTTTATTTTGTAAATTATAAAAAATATTTAACTCTTCACAGTACATTGAGGAGTTGTGAATGAAGGCTGTGGGCAATGAGGTTCTCTCATGCTTTGCTTGTAGAAAAGTAAAATGGAATTCCCTACAGAGTAAAAATGGGTCACATCCAACAAAGCTATGTATGCATTTTTACCCTTTAACTCAGATATCCCACTTCTAAGTAAAACTCCAACGATATATTCAGAAGTATTTGAAAAGAAAAAAAATGCATATTTTTTGCAGTTAAATTTGTGGTGAAAATTTATTGAAAAACATAAAGACATACGTGCATAGAAGAACCTTGGTTCAGAACCATGCAATGGAACACTGTGAAGCAGTATAAAGGAATGAGAAGGCTCTACATCAGCATGATTAGCTAGTGTAGAGTGAAAACAGCAAGGTGCAGAAAATTATAAAGCAGTTAAAGACATTGAAACGCCTTCCTTTGCTTTTGCCAAGAACATAGACAATCATAAATGAAAGACTAATAAAATGTTTAAAAAGAGTGGCTGAAAAAGGAATGGAAAGCTACTTTGACTTCAAATGTTAATAATGTCTACATTCACAATGCAAATTTTCTAAAATATAAAATATACTTAAAGGAAGGTAAAAACTTTAAAATTAATTTTTAAATAAGAGAAAAATAAACCTAACTTTATATCAAATTGGTAACATAACACATGCCAGGAATTAATTTAGGTAATTTTTAAACGCAGCAGATGATTGCTCACTCTCAGTGGGTTATTTATTATGAGGACAAAAATAACTGAAAAGAAGTTGTGAAAGTTATTTAGTGTATTTGTTGTAAATGGTGGAATTGGTATTGCAATTTATCAATTTTTATTTCTGTTGTGGGATAGATCAAAGAGTAATGTATTGATATGTTGGGTACCATGATTATCACTGTAGGAAACTGGTAAATATAGCAAAATTAAATTATGAGTCCTTAAAGAGAGCTATTTATGAATATTGGGTAGATGATAAAAATATTTTGAATGAGCAATGAAAGTTCATAAGACTATATTCATATGTAATACATATAGACCAGTACATATATATTCATGTACTCAAATATAAATACTTCAGCTTATTTTTATTCATGGATTTGGAAAGACTGTCTAAATTCCTTAATTTGCCAGAAACTCATAAACTAATTTAAATATATGACAAGCACAATGAAAATCGAACAAATACAAACCTTGAAGAATTAAATAGCAAGTAAAAGTGAAAAATATGCCCTGCCTTACACCTAACTAAAGACGTACAAACCAACTAACAGCACAATATTTTTTCCTGTATTGGGTTGGCAATAAATCAAAATGCTAGTTAATGCCCCATATTGACAACATGAGCAGAGAAATCATTGTTTTCATGTATTGTTTGTGCAGGGCCAATATTCAGGTAAAATGTACCATTGTGGCCACATGTTCCAACAGGTCCCAGAATCTGCTTTCGTCAGGCAGTATTTATGTTCTATGTAATTGCAAAAATTTTATTAACTCCCTTGTATGAGTAGGAGCATAAGTTGGCACCACCTTTTTGTAGCACCTTAGCATAATGTATCCTGATCAAACATATGTGTGCACGCTAGCCCATTAATTCCATTGATGGGAATTTTTTCACTTTATATAATATACAAAAATTATTTATACCTTCAAACTTACAATGTTTTGTGACAGGAGAACTTTGTTAAACAGGTTGAATATCCATCGTTGGAGGATCTCATTCCTGGTGTTCCCCTCATGTTGACAGAGCTTCACTAAATCGCATTCTTATACTCCTCAGTCTGATCATGTATTCTCTTTAGCTAACACAGCAATTTAATCTGATTGGTGGCTTTGGGATTAAGAAACTGACAAGATTTATTGATCAACCAGCCTCAAAAACACACACACTCACACACACACGCTCACATACACCACAAACACTTTCAACTACTCTCTACTCACAAATGCTCAGTCAGGTTAGTGATAAAGGCTCTGCCCCAGTCATATTTGCTTAGTTACTTGAATCTAGTTCTAATACTTCAGTATTTAAAATGAAAAAATGTTCTACATTTAAGCCAAAATCTCAAGTGCCACATGCCATCAATTTTAATTATCTTTTTATTCTTTATCTGCTTACATTTTTATTTTTATCAGTCAGTTGATTTTGAAATATCATCAAGAAAAACAGTAATATTTATCAAGAATCCAATAAATTCCATAACATATAATAGAATATGATAAGTCAATTTCCTTACATAGAGAATAAATAATCATAGTACCTACCTTGCAGTGTGGCCTAAACCTGCATCATATACTTAAGACACTTTTCAGTTGGTTCCAGTTGCCTCTGGACTTTGACCTCTTCTTTAAAACAGAAACCTGGTTACTAGGTGAATATTAAACTTGCAAGGATGACACAAGCTTGAATTTGACCACAATGGTCCAAGTTTAAGCCTACATCCCTATATAAATATGATACTTATATAATTAATAGTATCCCTCTTGAATCCCCAAAGTGCCTGCATTTGAAGCTTTTTAGATGGTACCCTGTTTAATACTGCTGGTTGTTTTAGCTTCACTTGTGGGATACAGGTTGGGCTTTAGCCAAACTTCTTTCATGACACTTTGGCAGGAATCCTGAATGACAATATTCAGGCCCAGCAGTTTCAACATTATCAGAACACAAGCCTCTTATTTCTACAGATTCTGCCAAGAAAAGGCTTATAACTCAATGCAGAAGAGAAGGGAAATTAATGCATGATGAAGTATAATTTTCTAGTGAAACAAAGGGGACAAAGAAGGTCTACAAGCAAAGCCCATATATTTCTTTCCCCTAACAGCTAATTATGATGTGCAGTTCCATAACGCCTTTGAATGTATTCAAATAGCTAGCAATATTTTGAGAGGTCGATGTGGTATGTAAGGAACCACCTTTAATTTGCCTTCTTTCCTTCTCTGACACAGTCTCCTTTCTTCCTCATTTGTTGACCTGGGTTTGTATTCAAAGACATAAAATACGGATTTTTCTCATGATCTTTTTCTAGAATACTCTGAGTAAGACAGTACCAGGAATGATCCTGAAAGCAAAGTGTTTCTAATTAGATTTTGGATAGGATATTTCACCTGTCTGGTGGTAACAAGAATCCCTTTGTCTTTCTTAGATGGGACATAAAGTTTGGCATGCCGTAACATAACCCATTATTAAAGAGTTCAACTTTCTGAATTGTTATAAGATGTCAGGCATTAGAAGATCAAGTGGATGTTGTACTTGTGAATTTAAGGGTTACAAAACCTGAGAGGATTGTGGTGTGACTGACTATTTTTTATGACATTAAAGATTTTGCAAAAACACAAGAAAATGATATGCTCAGGGCACTTAATCTCTAATTTAAGACATGTTTTAAAAGTCAGAGTCTTTTAAAGCAGTTTTAAAGGAGATTACCATATCCTACAACTGCAGGGTATTCTACGCTAAAATCAAGCCCAGGATGAAGTAGAGCAACTTAAATAAAGTATAAATGTCTTATGTCAAATTTAAGACCATAGAAAAAATTGAGAACCTATGAATTGGGATTTGAGTCAGTGAGCTCAGGAATCTTTAACTCCCCAGATTCCTTGGAACTATCCTGACTGGCAGTAGCCTCCTTATTCCATTGGGAAAAGACAAAAACTTTCCTTGTCCAGAAACCCTGTGGTCATCACACCTGGAGCATTCACTTCACAAAAGGATACATTTTGCCTCAATATCCATTCTTATTACTCCTCCTTGTCTTAAAAAATTATGGGGTCAAGTTTTCAGGACATTCAAAACCTGAAATATGAACTGCTTAGAAAGTAATAGGTCAAGGACCAAAATAAATGAATAAAATGGGGAAACATTTTGGGAAGTTATCTTGAGACTTTTCGATGATAAGGACAAAAAGTAAGACAGATTAGGGAAGAATTCATTGATAATCGAGAGTGAATTTATAACATAGAATCCAATGTTCTGTTAGGAAACTGGAGCTGAGCAGTTGACCATCTTTTGCTGAAGTACCTTCTTGAAACCAGGGACAGAAAGAAAGAACCTAAACTAAGTGTGGTGATGATGTCAGAACTCAGTGGACATGATGCATGAGATTGAAGAAGAGATCCAAAGTCTCAGAGTGTTAACAACCCTAGAATAAAACTCTGAGCATTTACCATCTGATTATTGTCACACTGAATATTTGAACAATATCTTTAGTAAAGCAACTCAATCTGCACTGGAGGCAAGAAAAATATTATCTATAAGAAGTTTTGGTGCCCAATTCTAACCTTTTTGTAGGTTAGAATTGAAGTTGAAGCCAGGTAAATGGGTGCATGCCTGTAATCCCAGGGGTTAAGGAGACTGAGGCAGGAGGATTGAGAGTTCAAAACCAGCCTCAGCAACTTAGCAAGGCCCTAAGCACTTCAGTGAGACCCTGTTTCTAAATAAATTATTAAAAAGGGCTGTTTGGATGATGTGCCTTAGTGGTTGATTGCCCCTGAGTTCCAAATCCCCTGTACCAAAAAAAAAAAAAAAAAAAAAAAAAAAAGAATTTGAAGTTGGAGATGCTGCATAAGATTGGGTTTGTTTCATAGTTCTTTCAAAATGGCAGGTGTTGTCAGGTGGTAGCACTGGATATTGGATTTGCCTTGATGATGTAGATGCAATCATCTAAATAGGAAGCAAAGTCGATGTTTATACTTTAGAGCTCATTGCTGCACAGCAAGACATGATGGTGGCTAATAAATAGATGATGATCATAGTGTTCTCCAAGACATGACAGGTAACTAATTGAAGTTCACTCTATTTTCATTGGGAAAAAAAGATAACTTCAAGAAGATTAAACTTCATTCCATTGTAAGTGGTTATGCTACAATTTCTAGAAGGACAGTAGCAGACACAAACCCACTGGTTGAAAGGAAAGTAGTCTTCCATATTCTTGGATAGACAGAATTAATATTGTCAAAATGGCCATATTACCAAAAGCTTTATGTAGAGTTTTTGCAATTCCTATCAAAATGCCAATGATATTCTTCTGACAAATAGAAAAGGCAGTCACGAAATTCATTTGGAAACATAAAAGTCCCAGAATAACCAAAGCAATCCTTACCAAGAAAATGAATCAGGAGGCATCATAATACCAGAACTTAAATTGTATTACAGAGTTATAGTAACAAAACAGCATAGTATTGGCTCAAAAACAGACATAAAGAGCAATGGAACACAATAGAAAACACAGAGACAAACCCACATGAATATAGTTATCTCATACTAGACAAAGGCACCATAAACATATGTTGGAGAAAAGATAGCCTCTTCAACAAATGATTTTGGGAAAACTGAAAATCCATACATAGCAGAATGAAATTGAACCCCTATATCTAACCCTGCATAAAACTCAACTTGAAGTGGATAAAGGACCTACACATTACACTGGAGACCCTTTGCCTTCTAGGAGAAAATGTAGGCTCAATTCTTCATCATGTCAGCTTAGGAACCAAATTCCTCAACAAGACTTCTAAAGTGCAAGAAGTGAAATCAAGAATCAATAAATGAGATGGTATCAAACTAAAAAGCTTCTTCACAGCAAAGGAAACAATCGAGAGTGAAGAGAGAGCCTACAGAGTGGGAGAAAATCTTTGCCACCTGCACCTCAGATAAAGTATTAATCTCCAGGATATATAAAATACTCAAAAACTTAACACCAAAAATACAAATAACCTAATCAATAATTGGGCAAAGGAACTGAAAAGGCATTTCGCAGAAGAAGAAATAGGAATGGTCAACAAATATATGAAAAAATGTTCAACATCTCTAGCAATTAGAGAAATGCAAATGAAAACTACACAGATTTCATCTCATTGCAGTCAGAATGACTAATTATAAAGAATAGAAGGAATAATAAATGTTGGTGAGGTCATGGAGAAAAAGGTACATTCATACATTGCTGGTGGGACTACACATTGTTGCAACCATTCTAGAAAGCAGTATAGATATTCCTCAGAAAACCTGGAACGGAACCACCATTGGACTCATTTATACCACCCCTTAGTTTATAACAACCAAAGGACTTAATATTGGCATACTACAGTGATGCAGCCACATCAATGTTTAGAGCAGCTCATTTCACATTAGCCAAGCTATGAAACCAACCTAGCCCTACAATAGATGCATGGTTAAAGAAAATGTGGTATATAAAAACAATGGAATATTACTCAGCATAAAGAAGAATAAAATTATGGCATTTTCAGGTAAATGGATGGAGTTGGAGAATATCATGCTCAGCCATCAAAAGAAAGGAAAATAAGGCATTTTCCAGCAAAAAGATGGAACTGGATACTATCATGCTTAGTGAAATAAACCAATCTCCAAAAACCAAAGGCTGAATGTTCTCTCTGATATGTGGATGCTAACTCACAATAAAGGGAGTGAGAAGGGAAGAATAGAAGTTCATTGGATTAAACAAAGGGAAATGAAGGGAGAGAAGGGCAAGATAGTAGAATGAGTAGGACATAATTTTCCTATGTTCATATTTGAATACATGATGAGTATAACTCCACATTATGAACAACCACAAAAAAGGGATCCTAATTAGAGTAAGTTATACTCCATGTGTGTATAATATGTCAAAATACATTCTACTGTCATGTATCTAAAAAGAAAAAATATAAACAAATTTTTTAAACATTCATCAATTATCATCTCAATATATGGGGTTAATATTGTTCTCTTTCTTATCTAAAGGATCTTGGCCACTTAACAGTCACAGGATTAAGAGAAATAACTAGACCATTTCAAATATGTTAGATGTAGAATCTGATAACATTTGATGATACCAACAAACCAGAACACCATTGTGAGCAGGGTTTTATTGCACTTTTAGGCTGATTTAACTCACTGACACTAAGGAGCTGCACAATGAAGCCTGAGTAGGAAAATACCTAGAACATAGAGGATAATAAGAGAACTATGAAATGGAGACAACCATAGCCCAGGAAATAGGTCCTCAGATATTCTTAGAATGTCTGGATACTCATTAGCACAAGGGAAAAAAAAATGCTGTCCCAGATGAAGGAAATCTACTCTAAATGGTGATGGTGGAACATGATTTGGATTAGGTACTCTATCACTGAGTACAAGAGCAGAAGTCAGAACCTGGTTTGATAATAATTTTTGAATCTTCTAGGAGATTGAAATGGCTATTACCTTAAAGATTAGACATGGGTCTTCCCTCACTGGGAATAAGTGAAAAGATCTAGACACCATTAGAATTCATATGCATAGCTAGATGGGAAAGACTCAAGGTAGAGTTTGCCACAGAAACCTTCTGCACTTCCCCAAAAAACTTGATCTCCATTGTGCCTAGCCTCACATGCTACCTAGAATCTTGACCACCCTGCCTAGTCCTATCTTCTGAAACTGAGCTACCAGGGCAGTAGCTAAGGTTTGGCATGACTCCATTATCCTCACTGTAGCAGGATTTGCTATTGCTCCAGGACCCAGGTACAATCAAGCCAAAACTTGCCTTGGGGGGGGGCCTACATCATACCTCAGGAACTGCAGAGGTAACATCCTCTGATCCAAACTTTAATATCAGACCCATTTGAGAAAGAAGTCAGGAGAATACTTTAAATAGTTCTTCCCCAACAGAATGATCTGAGGTGCATTTATTCCATAGGGTTGATCTGGAGAATTTATTTTTTTGCTAAGCAAATTGTTTTATTTTCTTGTGACACTGTGACCCTAGGTTGCATAAACTTTAATTTTTCTTCCTTCCCTGAATCATTTCTCCTTTCTCCTATTTCTTTCCAGGGATTGTGTCTTCTAATAGAGCATTAACACTTAACCTTCACACTCATGGTTTCTATGGAAATAACATAATTTTTAAAATATTTTGAATAAATTAATACATGTAAAACTTTTTTGGAGGGATGTTTTACTTATGTATATGCTATGCACACAATTATTGCTATTATTTTTGCTTAAGCCATCAATTATCTCTTAAATACACAAAAATATCCAAGATATAAGAAAAACAAATCTTATATATTTGCCCATGTAGTTACCTTTTTTGTTTTTCTTCATTCTTGTATATATTCATATTTTCTTTTTTTTATTATTTACTTATTGATTCATTGAACACAAATGGAGTACAGCTATTGTTTCACTGGTTGTACACAAAGTAGAGTCACACCATCTGTGCGTTCATGCATGTACACAGGGCAATGGTATCTGTCACACATTCTGTTATTATTTTTACCCCCCACCCCGCCCCCACCCCTCCCTTCCCTCTATGCTATCTATCCTTCCTCCCTTCTTGCCACACTTCCCCCCCACACACACATTATGCATCATCATTCATTTATCAGAGAGACCATTCGGCCTTTGGAGTTTTGGGATTGGCTGATCTCACTTAGCATAACAGTCTCCAACATCATCCATTTACCTACAAATGCCATAATTTTATTCTTCTTTATGGCTGAGTAATATTCCATTGTGTATATATACCACAGTTTCTTTATCCATTCATCTACTGAAGGGCATCTAGGTTGATTCCATAATCTAGCTATTGTGAATTGAGCAGCTCTAAACATTGATGTGGCTGCATCACAGTAGCCATCTGATTTTAAGTCCTTTGGCTATAGGCCAAGGAGTGGGATAGCAGGGTCAAATGGTGGATCCATTCCAAGTTTTCTAAGGAATCTCCACACTGCTTTCCAGAGTGGCTGCACCAACTTGCACTCCCACCAGCAATGTATGAGTGTACCCTTTTCCCCACATCCTCGCCAACACCTGTTGTTGCCTGTGTTCTTGATAAAAGACATTCTAATTGGGGTAAGATGAAATCTTAAGGTGGTTTTGATTTGCATTTCTCTTATAACGAGTGATGTTGAACATTTTTTCATAAATCTGTTGATTGCTTGTAGATCTTCCTCTGTAAAGTGTCTGTTCATTTCCTTGGCCCATTTATTGATTGGGTTATTGGTGTTCGTGGTGTAAAGATTTTTGAGTACTTGGTAGATTCTGGAGATTAGTGCTCTGTCCGAAGTGTGTGTGGCAAAGATTTTCTCCCACTCTGAAGGCTCTCTCTTCACATTGCTGATTGTTTCCTTTGCTGAGAAGAAGCTTTTTAGTTTCACTCTATCCCAATCATTGATTCGTGCTTTTATTTCTTGCGCTTTGGGAGTCATGTTAAGGAAATCTGGTCCTAGGCCAACATGATGAAGATTTGGACCTATTTTCTCTTCTATTAGGTGCAGAGTCTCTGGTCTGATTTCTAGGTCCTTGATCCACTTTGAGTTGAGTTTTGTACAGGGTGAGAGATATGGGTTTAGTTTCATTTTGCTGCATATGGATTTCCAGTTTTCCCAGCACCATTTGTTGAAGAGGCTGTCTTTTCTCCATTGCATGTTTTTGCCTCCTTTGTCAAGTATGAGATACCTGTACTTATTTGGGTTTGTCTCTGTGTCCTCTATTCTGTACCATTCATCTACCTGTCTATTTTGGTACCAATACCATGCTGTTTTTGTCACTATTGCTCTGTAGTATAGTTGAAGGTCTGGTATTGTGAAACCCCCTGCTTCGCTCTTCTTGCTAAGGATTGCTTTAGCTATTCTGGGTCTCTTATTCCTCCAAATGAATTTCATGATTGCTTGCTCTATTTCTATGAGGTCCGTCATTGGGATTTTAATTGGAATTGCATTGAATTTGTATAGCATTTTTGGAAGTATGGCCATTTTGACAATATTAATTCTGCCTATCCAAGAACATGGAAGATCTTTCCATCTTCTCAGATGCTCTTTCTTTCTTTAGTGTTCTGTAGTTCTCAGTGTAGAGGTCTTTCACATCTTTTGTAAGATTGATTCCCAAGTATTTTATTTTTTTTGAGGTTAATGTGAATGGGGTAGTTTTCCTAATTTCTCTCTCAGAGGATGCATCACTTACGAATAAAAATGCATTAGATTTATGAGCATTAATTTTATATCCTGCTACTTTACTGAATTCATTAATGAGTTCCAGAAGTTTTCTGCTGGAATTCTTAGGATCTTCTAAATAGAGAATCATGTCATCAGCAAATAGGGATAGTTTGATCTCTTCTTTTCCTATTCGTATTCCTCTAATTTCTTTGGTCTGTCTAATTGCTCTGGCTAGAGTTTCAAGAACAATGTTGAATAGTAGTGGCGAAAGAGGGCATCCCTGCCTTGTTCCAGTTCTCAGGGGGAATGCTCTCAATTTTTCTCCATTTAGAATGATGTTAGCTGTGGGCTTAGCATAGATAGCCTTTACAATATTAAGGAATGTCCCCACTACCCCTATAATACATGTAAAACTTTAAGGACAAAGTTCAATCCATAGTAAACAATATGTAGGTAACGGCTACATTCATTATTATTGTTATTACAATGAAGAGTTCAAACTTGATCAGTATGTGCCAAAATTAAATGGAAAAAAGGGAGAGTTTGGAAGTAATGATCGCATAATAAAGTTTACTTTTGTATTATTTAAAATTATATATGTATTGTCATACAATACATGACTACAAAGCAATGAAAGAATGTTAAAGTAACTGAACTTGAGAGAAGGAATTGATATTCATTCTTTCTTTTGGTATTTTTTCATTTAGTATAATAGTAAGCAAACAAAAATCAGGGTTAGATACTTAGTTGAAAATATGAAATTTATAAAGTAATCATGGATTTTATGGAAGGTTAAATTTTAACTTAATTTATATTTACTTTTATATGTGCTGACCTTACATGTCTACGAACAGGTGGCTAAAAATAATTCTATCATATCAATTATATTAGTTGTAACAGTGAGTTACATTTTCAAATTAGCAAATATTAGGAAAATTTATAATACATGACCAGAAATAGATCTGATTTCTTCAAATCAGCAAATGATAACTCTGAAATGAAGTCAAACTGAGTTCATCAATGAAAATTCTTGCATTGATAAATATGTGCACAGTTCCAAGAGTCAGTAAAATAACTTCAAATTAGAGAAGAAAAGGGGAAGGTGTTTTATTAAGCCTGTTATGGTTTGGATGTGTGGTGTCCCTCAAGAGCTCCTATTAATGTAGGAATATTCAGAAGTGAAATGATTGGACTATGAGAGTTATCACTGAATGAGTCCATCCCAGTTGGAATGGATGACTGAGTGCTAAGTGGTCATGGCTGGAGAAAGTGGGTCACTGTGCTATGCTTGGAAGGAAGCATCTTTCCTGAGGTGCCTCACCTGCCCCACACTCTCTGCTTCCTTGTTGCCATGAGCTGAGAGCTTCACTCTGCTTGGCCCTTCCTTCATGATGTGCTACCCCACCTTGGACCCAGAGCATAGAATCAGTTTTATGGACTGAGACCTCTGAAACCATGATCCCCAGATAAACTTTTCCTCCTCTAAGGGGTTATTGTCAGGTATTTAGGCCAAAGGACACAAAACCTGACTAAAACACAAACTTAGGCACATTTTCTGAAAAGAGATAATTGGATAAATGTACAAACTGATGATAAAAATAAAAATATGAAAGTAACAGAAGGAAAACCTTAAAAATTTAGGGAAAATGCCAAGGACACACATATTGTCATGGGACTTGGGTGATGATAGGTGCACAGGTGGTGAGAAGAATTCACCAAGACAAAGAACAGTAAAAGAGTTTATTGGAGGAAGATGCACTGTGGGAGTGCAATGGGAATATGAAAAGGACATCTGTCTGGGGACTGAGAGGGAATCTGGGCTCATTTATGAGCGCTTCTACATTCTTTATTCACCTTTGGCAGGGTTTTTACTAGGAGTGGTCTCTGCTATATAAGGAGTGATTGACAGATTCCTGTTCCTTGCGTAATAATGCTTCCTGTGCGTGCACCAAATACTTGTTCCTGGGTTTTAAATCAGATACATGAGATGCAAATAATATACACAGGGTCTTAAATGGGGAATTCCCCTTCTTAGATTGCTCTGGGTCAAACTCAGTTATCTCTGAATAGGGGAGTATTTTGAAAAGCAGGGCCTTATTGTTTATACTTGGGGGGAGTTAGAACCTGTGATATCAGATAACAACAGGGCAGAATGAAAAGGAAATACTGAGGCTTGCACCAGTACTGCTGATTGAGGTGAGGTGGGTACTGGGACAAGAGTCTCTAATCTATCCTACCTCACATATGACATTACTTATACTAGTAAAGAAATCTCATGCCAAATTAATTATTGTTAATATATGAACTGGAAATCTAAAAGGACTTTCTGAAGAGTAAAATACGATTTTTCACTTCACACATTTTCCTTTTTTTCATGTTTAAAAATAGATGCAAGAATGATATGCATATATCACTCTTTTTTCTTTTTTAAATTTTGATTCATTGTACACAAATGGAGTAAACTATCTGGTTGTACACAAAGTAAAGTCATACCATTTGCATATTAATACATGTATGTAGAGGAATGATGTTTGTCTCATTTTATTATCTTTCCTTCCCCTGCCACCTCCCCACCCTCATTTCCATCTACATAATCCATTCTTCTTTCATTCTTCCATTACCATCCCCTACCCCCTTTATGTATCATCAATCACTCGTCAGAGAAATCATTCAGCCTTTGGTTTTTTGGGATTGCTTATTTCACTTAGCATGACATTCTCCAACTCCAACCATTTACCTGCAAATGCCATAATTTTATTCTTTATAGGTGAATAATATTCCATTGTGTATATATACCACAGTTTCTTTATCTCTCCATCAATTGAAGGGCCTCTAGGTTGGTTCCACAATCTAACTATCGTGAATTGAGCTGCCATAAACATTGTTGTACCTGCCTTACTGTAGTATGCTGATTTTAAGTCCTTTGGGTATAGGTCAAAGAGGGGGATATCTGGGTGAAATGGTGGTTCCATTCTAAGTTTTGTAAGGAATCTCCATACTGCTTTCTAGAGTGACTGCATCAATTTGCAGCCCCACCAAATGTGTATGAGTGTACCCTTTTCCCCCCACATCCTCACCAAAACCTATTGTTGCTTATATTCTTGATAATAGACATTCTAATTGGGGTGAGATGAAATCTTAGGGTAATTTTGATTTGTATTTCTCTTATTACTAGAGATGTTGAACAGTTTTTCATATATCTGCTGATTGCTTGTAGGTCCTCTTCTGTGAAATGCCTGCTCATTTCCTTATCCCATTATTGATTGGGTTATTTGTATTCTTGGTGTAAATTTTTTCGGGTTCTTTATAGATTCGGGAGATTAGTGCTCTACCTGAAGGGTGTGGGGCAAAGATTCTCTTTCACTTTGCAGGCTCTTGCTTCACATTGTTGATTGTTTCCTTTACTGAGAAAAAGCTTTTTAGTTTAAATCTATCCCAATTATTGATTCCTGCTTTTATTTCCTGTGCTTTGGGAGTCATGTTAAGGAAGTCTGGTCCTAAGCCCATATAATGAAGATTTGGACCTACTATTCTCTATTATTCTCTATTAGGTGCAGGGTCTCTGGTCTAATGCCTAGGTCCTTGATCCATTTTGAGTTGAGTTTTGTGCAGGGTGAGAGATAGGGGTTTAGTTTCATTTTGCTACATATGGATTTCCAGTTTTCACAGCACCATTTGTTGAAGAGGTTATCTTTCCTCCATTGTATGTTTTTGGCACCTTTGTCTAGAATGAGATAAGTGTATTTATGTGGGTTTGTCTCTGTGTCCTCTATTCTGTACCATTGGTCTACCTGCCTATTTTGATGCTGATACCATGCCATTTTTAAAAATTTTGCTCGGTAGTATAGTTGAAAGTCTCGTATTTTGATACTACCTGTAGGATTGAATTGGGCAGCTGCAGGGGGATGGAGCAAAGTCACCTAGCAATACACTGTGCCAGAAGTGACCAATGAGGCAGACCTGCTGACCCTGACGTCTACCTTGAGTCCACCTTTTCCTGGGCAGGACCCTTGACTCCTTTCCTCTGTATAAAAACCCTCAGCAGCCGAAGCCATTTGCAATTTCTTCTGGCTCTCCCACCCAGACTTTCGCTCCGGGGGGCTGGAGATTTCGCCCGGGGTACAGACTCTAATAAATCTCAAGCCACTACTTTTGTCTGACTCTGGTGAACCTGCCTGGCGAGCTTACTCCTTTTGGCCACCCGCCGCCTTTGCGAGCTTTACATTTGGTGCCAGGAACCTGGGATAGAGTGTTTGGACTTCCCCCACTCGCAGCTGAGGTCCACTCTCTCCTCCAAAAGAACCAGAACTGGGTAAGTGGCCTTTTCTAGTCTTCCAGTACTCTCCCATTACCGTAAGTCGGGTGCGCCACAGACCCCCCGCTGTTTGGGCACAGAAGCCTGGGAGACATCCCAGACTCTGCTAGCCCCCCCCTTCCCGTTTTCTCCGTTCTGGACTCCTGTGGATCAGGAGATGTCCTGATCCACGGCGGATCCATTCCGTTTTTTGGGTGGACACTACCAGAGCTGGGGACGCCTGGTCCTGCTTGTGTTCACTCCCAGAGTAAACTGAAAGACTCTAGAAAATGCTTACCTTTGGCTGCCGCTACTGTAATTTCACTAAATGGCCACCAGCGGAAATAACCAATTTATCATGCCACTAAACAGACACGTGGAGCCTTGATTTTGTTGAAATCTGTGTCCCGCCTTCCCATCTCTCCTTTTTCTGTCTGCTTCCCTACCTAAAATCTCCCCGCTTTCGTTTCGCCTTCCCATCTCTCCTTTTTCTGTCCGCTTCCCTGCCTAAAACCTTCCTGCTTTCTTTTCTTTCACGTTTTCGGACACACCAGAAATGCTCTCTGCTTCCTTCCGCCCCTAGGCTTCCGCAGAAACCGCTGGCATTGGCCGAGACTGCGTGTCCATCAACTGCGAGCCCACCTCTTCCCCCTGCCGCTTCCCCCTGCCGCCTCCTCTGTCTTCTCCGCTCCTCCGTCTCTCTCCACCCCCTCTGCCGACCTACGTAGGAGGGACTCCGCCAAACACAGAGTTGGCTATTCCACCCCTCCGCTGGCATAGCCTAGCGACCCGCGCTACGGAGAAGCACTCTCCCTCCGGTGCGCTATCCCTCACTCGCTGACTCACTACCACGGCAGCAGCCTCCACGGCTTCCCATGCCCCAAGCTGGGCTGGGCTGGCTCTATCACCTGGGAACCACACATGCACTATGCACTCAGGTTCAGCTTCTCTGTGCCCCCACCCGCCAAGCCCCACCCGTGGGGCCCAGCCCTCCAGCACTTTCTTGCGAGCTGCTACTCTTCCATTGTCCCTTTAGCCTTTAATCACCACCACCTGATTCCAAATATGCTTTCTTAATTCCTCACTCACTTTCATTAAGTGAGGGAAATTACCCAAAATCCAGAACCGCCTTACAAGGCCCACAAACCCCTATCCGAAATCTGGTAAAAATGGCCTTTAAATTCTACAACACCCAAGAGGCAGGCTTATTTACAGAAAAAGGTAACACTCCAGTCCAGTCCCTGGTAGTTAACCTGTGGCCTGCTGCTCCAGCAAGAACTCCAAAGGAGGACCAGCTGTCCTCTGTGCCAGAGTCAAGCCATGGCCCCAACCAAGTCGTCTCCACAAGCAAACAAGCAGGACACACTGGAAAACTGACTACCTTATGGCTGGCCCCTCCCTAGCACCTCTACGCAGGGGTGTGACCAGCCAGGTGGTCCCTTCCCCTCAACTGCTGGAATCAAAGAAGACTGAAGAAGCCTGGACTCAAAGATCACTGAGCCCAGGGCACGCTCCAGGGTAATCTTATGGACACAGGAGGTACCTATTCTGTTTTGCCTACCCACCCAGTTTTCGGTTATGGGAATTGATGGAAACTCTCCTTGCCAAACAGAACAGCTAAGTTAGCCTGTACCCTGGAGGGACATTCTTTCACACATTGTTTCCTGGTTATTCCTTACTGTCCAGTCCCCCTCCTAGGCAGAGATGTTCTTCAACCTCTGGGAGCCACCCTACAACTTCTTCCCAAGCATATTACCCATAAGTCTGGGAAACCTCCAAGCCAGTCATTGCCTCCCACCACAAGCCAGTCGGTATCTAACTAAAACCTCATACTAGGTTTCCTTCACGTCCTCAGTTCCCTATTTCCCGTACCCACCGGGAAGGACTTAAACCCATCATAGATCAGTTACTTACTCAGGAACTCCTCATCCCTACTGACTCCCCCTAAACACCCCCATATTGCTAGTACGTAAACCCTCAGGAGATTATCATTTAGTCCAGGACCTCCGCCTAATTAGTGAGACAGTCATTCCCATCCACCCACCCTTACACTCTTTTCTCTCACCCACGACCTCCTTCCTTCTGGCTCTTATTTTGGGGGATCACAATTCTAGGGGTCACAATCCTGTACTGGAGACCCCCTTTCCCATTTTGACACACCCTGTTAACGACACAGTATGGGACACCACCAGTCCTTCTGCTGCTCATTGCCCACCAATATCCATAAGGCTGAAGGACCCCTCTAAATTCGTACATCAGGCCCAATACCCCCTGAGCACCACCACCCTCCTTGGGCTTCAACCCGTTATTGAGGACCTTTACCAAAAGGGATATCTCCGCCATGTGCACTCACCTTTCAAGACCCCCACCCTGGGCTCTATCCAACCTATAGAGAAATGCCTCACTGGCAATATGCAGATAGCATTGTTAGTTCCCTTCCAAAACTGTATATAAGGCAACGAAACTTTTCTAATAGACGGAACCTCTCCTGGCAGCAATTCTCTGAAGTCTCCGTTCGTTCTTTCACTACCTGCTTCACTCTTCCTGCTAAGGATTACCTTAGCTATTCTGGGTCTCTTATTCTTCCAAATGAATTTCATGATTGCTTTCTCTATTTCTATGAGGAATGCCATTGGGATTTTAATTGGAATTGCATTGAATTTGTATAGCACTTTTGGTAGTGTGGTCATTTTGACAATATTAATTCTGCCTATCCAAGAACATGGGAGATCTTTCCATCTTCTAAGGTTTTCTCTAATTTCTTTCTTTAGTGTTCTATAGTTCTCATTGTAGAGGTCTTTCACCTCTTTTGATAGATCGATTTCCAAGTATTTTATTTTTTTCTGAGGCTATTGTGAATGGGGTAGTTTTCCTAATTTCTCTTTCAGAGCATTCATCACTTATGAATAAAAATGCCTTAGATTTATGAGTATTGATTTTATATCCTGCTATATTACTGAATTCATTTATGAGTTCTAGAAGTTTTCTGGTGGAATTTTTCGGCTCCTCTAAATATAGAATCATGTCATTGGTAAATAGCGATAGTTTGAGTTCTTTTTTTCCTGTTCATACCCCTTTAATTTCCTTAGTCTGTCTAATTGCTGTGGCTAGATTTACAAGGACAATGTTGAATAGAAGTGGTGAAAGAAGGCATCCCTGCCTTGTTCCAGTTTTTAGGGGGAATGCTTTCTGTTTTTCTGCATTTAGAATGATGTTGGCCATGGGCTTAGCATAGATAGCCTTTACAATGTTGAGGTATGTTCTTACTATCACTATTTTTTCTAGTGTTTTGAGCATGAAGGGTTACTATATTTTATCAAATGCTTTTTCTGTACCTATTGAAATTATCATGTGATTCTTAAGTTTAAACCTGTTGAAGTGGTGAATTACAATTACAGATTTCCAGGTGTTGAACCAAACTTGCATCCCTGGGATGAAACCCACTTGATCATGGTGCGCTATCTTTTTAATCTGTTTTTTCTATGAGATTTGCTAAAATTCTGTTAAGAATTTTTGCATCTATTTTCATCAGGGATATTCATCTGAAGTTTTCTTTCTTCAATGTGTCTCTGTCTGGTTTTGGTATCAAGGTGGTATTAGCTTCATAGAATGAATTTGGAAAGGTTCACTCCTCTTGTATTTCATGGAATACTTCGAGGAGTATTGGAATGAGTTCTTCTTTGAAAGTCTTTTAGAACTCAACTGATAATTCATCTGGCCCTGGATTTTTCTTGGTTGGTAGGCTTTTGATGACTTCTATTTCATTGCTTGAAATTGATCTATGTAAATTGTGTATGTCTTCCAGATTGAGTTTGGCTGGATCATATGTCTCTAGAAACCTGTTGATGTCTTTGAGATTTTCTATTTTGTTGGAGTATAGATTTTCAAAGTAGTTTCTAGTTATGTTTTGCATTTCAATAGTGTCTGTCATGATATGTCCTTTTTCATCATGAATTTTAATAATTTGAGTTTTCTCTCTTCTCTTCATTAATGTGTCTAAGGGTTTATCAATTTTGTTTATTTTATCAAAGAACCAACTTTGTTTTGTCAAATTTTTGTGTTGTTTCTTTTGTTTCAATTTCATTGATTTCCACTCTAATTTTCATTATTTCCTGTCTTCTACCGCTTTTGGTGTTGATCTGTTCTTCTTTTTCTAGGGCTTTGAGCTGTAATGTTAGGTTGTTTAATTGTTGACCTTTTCTTCTTTTATTGAATGCACTCCATGCAATGAATTTTCCTCTTAGTACTGCTTTCAAAGTGTCCCAGAGATTTTGATATGTTGTATCATTGCCCTCATTTACCTCTAAGAATTTTTTTTATCTTCCCCCTGATATCCTCTGTTATTGATGGATCATTCAATAGTGTATTATTTAGTCTCCAGTGGTTGGAATTGTTTCTGTTATTTATTTTATCATTGACTTCTAATATCATTCCATTATAATCTGATAGAATGCAAGGTAGTATCTCCATCTTTTTTTACTTGCTAAGAATAGCTTTGTGGCATAATATGTGATCTATTTTAGAGAAGGATCCATGTGCTGCAGAGAAGAAAATGTATTCACTCATTGATGGATGGAATATTCTAGATATGTCTGTTAAGTCTAAATTATTGATTGTGTTATTTAGTTCTATAGTTCTTTGTTCAATTTTTGTTTGGAAGATCTGTCAGATGGTGAGAGAGGTGTGTTAATATCACCTAGTATTATTGTGTTTTGGTCTATTTGGTTCCTGCAGTTGAGAAGAATTTGTTTAATGTACATGGATGCACTATTGTTTGGGCATAAATATTTATGATTGTTATGTCTTGTTGATCTATGATTCCCTTAAGCAGTGTGAAATGTTCTTCTTTATTCCTTCTCACTACTTTAGCCTAAAGTCCATTTTATCTGAATTGAGGATGGAAACCTCTTTTTCACTGAGTCCATGTGTGTAGACTTTCCACCTTTAGTCTGTAGGCATCTTTTTCTATGAGATGAGTCTCTTGAACACAGCATATTTTAGGGTCTTTCTTTTTAATCCAATCTGCCAGTCTATGTCTTTTGATTGATGAGTTTAGGCCATTAACATTCAGGGTTATTATTGAGATATGACTTGTATTCATGGTCATTTTGGCTTATTTTTGGCTTGTAACTTGACTTGGTTTCTCCTTTAGTTGGCTATTCCTTTAGTGTAATCCCCCCCTTTGCTGACTTACACTGTTGTTTTTCAATTCTTCCTCTTGGAATATTTTGCTGAGAATGTTCTGCTGTGCAGGCTTTGTATTTGTAAATTCCTTTTTTTTTTTTTATCATGGAAGGATTTTATTTCATCATCAAATCTGGAGGTAAGTTTTGCTGGGTATAAGATTCTTGGTTGGAATCCATTTTCTTTCAGAGCTTGAAATACATCATTCTAGGCCCTTCTTACTTTTAGGGTCTGGGCTGATAAATCTGCTGATATCTCTATTGTTTTTCCCCTGTTTGTAATTTGGTGCTTTTTTCTTGCAGCTTTTAAAATTCTATCTTTATTTTGTTTATTGGATATTTTCAGTATAATATACTTCAGTGTGGACTGTTGTCATTTTGTAAATTTAGTGTCCTGTAAGCTCCTTGTGTTTGATTTTCCATTTCATTTGTCAGATTTGGGAAATTTTCTGATATCATTTCATTGAACTGATTATTCATTCCTTTGATTTGTATCTCTGTGCCTTCCTCAATCCCAATAATTCTTAAATTTGGTCTTTTCATGATATCCCATAACTCTTTGAGGTTCTGTTCATGATTCCTTACCATCTCTGTTTGGTCAACTTTGTTTTCAAGATTAAATGTTGTGTGTTCTTTGTTTGAGGTTCTGTCTTCCAAGCGATCTATCCTATTGGTTATGCTTTCTATTGAGTTTTTATTTTGGTTTGTTGTTTCCTTCATTTCAAGGATTTCTGTTTGCTTATTTGTTTTCCAGAATCTCTATCTCTTTATTAAAATGATCTTTTGCTTCCTGCAATTGCTGTTTTAACTGTTTATTTGTGCAATCATTTTTTGCCTGCATTTGTTCTCTTATCTCATCGTTTACTTCTTTGATCATTTTAATTATGTACATTCTGAACTCCCTTTCTGACATTTCTTCTGCCATGTTGTCATTGGGTTCTATTGATATGGTATCTAGGTTTGTCTGAGAGACTTTCTTCCCTTGTTTTCTCATGTTGCTCTTGTATCTTCCCCTCCACTAGTGCAAATTTGAGGTATTACATTTCCCCCTCCATAGACTAATAGTGTCCCTACAGATTTCTAATACCTCACCTAAAAGTGAGAGATCAATATTAGCAGCACACTATACAAACAATATGCATCTTTAACAGAAATAGTCCCTATTAAGATATTAACTGTGCTGTCTTAATAAACAGAGATGATGAGTTCAAATTACAATTTACTACATAACCAATAGGTTTGCAATAAGGACCACAATTTATAAATGTGGACAAAGAGGATGAGGAGGGGTATAGGATATAAGTTAGTGAGATAAGAAGTGGGTTTATAGAGGTACTATGTTGTAGGAATCATGAAAGCAGAATTAAAAGGAAACATATACGAGGAAAATAGAGTGAGAAAATTATTAATAAAAGAAAAAAGTAGGAATATAGTAGGCATAATGGGAATAATCATAATACTACTGATTAAAAATAATTCTGCAATAAAATTATACTGTACTGTTCAGACTTCCTAGTCTTCAGTAGCCTGAGGCCTGAAGATGCACTTGATTATGCGGTGTCCCAAGAAGGGTGCTCTCTTACTACCTCCAGTTTGGGAATAATCAATGCTCATGGGCAAAGACAACCCCCATGTTGATAGATGGTCAGCTGCAGCAGGGCACTAGACCATACATGGCGTGGGCCTCGGTGCTAGAGACGGTGGGCTGAGGCACAGTTCTATGATCTGTGTGGAAGATTTGCACAGCAGACCTGATAGCTGAGCCTGTGCTCCACTTTCACATTTTGTACATAATACATTTTCAATATGCTGATTTAAGAATGTTAAAAATGAAGAGAAAACATTTTTAAAAATCATTCCCTTGCTATTACAGCTCATGTGATCTTGACTATGAGAGTATGTTTGTATTTTATTCAATTATTTATGGTCATTATATTGCATCTTTAGTTATATAATCTTTCCCCAGCTATGGATAAATATGCTAAATAGCTTTACAATATTCCATAATCTGTGCATGGCTCAATATATGTAACATACTTTTTTATTTAAAAAATAATAATTGTTAACTTTCATTGTGGTGGTTTTGACCTGTGTTGACTTAAGAAAGTTGTTACCACATTTCCCATAATTGTTTTCTCAGTAGAATTCTGGGGATTGAACCAGTCACAAGAAGAACATATACGAGATGGTATAGTAGACGTTAAGTTCTCAAAGTTGGAGAAAGGGGTCCAGTGCTTTTGCATTTTCAAAATGTGGTAAATGATCTGCTTTCCTACCCTCTTGGGGTGTGATGAAACAAGGTGGAGTGGAGCAGGGCAGAAGGGCCTCAAGACCCAAAACCACTTCCTTTCCCACTAAATATTCTCCCTCAGCCTCTCTGCATTTTGGAGAATGTATTTATTGCTCCATGGATAAGTGATCAAGTCAGTGCCTCTATAGATTCTAATTAGATGTGATGATGTCACCTCCAAGTATCTTCATAAGGTTCCAATTCTCTTTAGGAGTCCCTGTGTGTTCTGAACTGCTCATCATTTTATGTCCACTTCATTATTATTTTTTTCCTAACTGTAAATTCTGATAATACACTAGTAATTGCTCATTTAGACTCACTGTCAGATGCAAAAGTAACAAATATTCATAGTTTGCTGCCCAGCTCCCATAGTTAAATCCTTATAAACAATCCTTGATACCGTATTACTCAGGCCCTGCTCTCCTGATCAAACTGATACATTTTTTTTTTGCCTCTCAAAAAATAGATCTTATCTACAACACTGAAGGTTTTTATATGATCTGTTTCTTGTAATAGAATGAAAGTATCAAAGTTATGAGATCTCAGTATTTTAAACAAATCACAATTTGCAAAATGCAACTATCAGTGTTTGGACTTTCCCCACTCCTAGATTCCCTAGAGCCATGTTTAAGCTTTACTGAATACTATAGCTTTATTTTACTTAGGCAAAATATTTTAGCTTAAAAATATAATGTCAGTCAATTCATTTTGAAGGGAATATTGGTGAAATTTCTTAAAAAATCCATCCACCAATGATTTGCTTTTTTCAATTTCCTAACTCTTTAAAATTTTAAAACTACTAGTGTTATAAATAAAGGCATTCTTGACATGGATAGATAGAAGAAAAATTTTTAAAATATCTAACAAATTTACTGTCTATCATATATTGATAAATTAGATACCATAAATATATTAACAATTGATGGATTATGTTAAAAGCATTTATAAAAACTGCAAAAACTCATTAATTTCTTAGTCATATATTACAATTGTCTTTAGATGGATTTACATATTGAAGAAAATATAAATGAACTTTCACAATTAATATTTTGAAACTTTGCTTTTAATTAACAAAAATGTTTTAGCGTTCCTTATTGTAAATACTTCTCACCAGTGGCCTCTTATCTACAACATTTTAAGACCAGTTGTTTTCTCTTTTACTACTGCTTTTTATGGGCCCTGTTTTGTTGCATAAAATTTATGTTACATTTATCCTTGAAATATATGAGGATTTTCATGGTTTGTAGTTTCTAGATTAGCTGTGTGTCTATAGAGTTCAGTCCCCTCACTGTCATTTATCATTCTGAAGTTTCTCAGACAATATGATGATTAATATCTAGTCATATTTCTGGCTCATATGCAAATATTTATCAAATTTTATGATTCTCAAGTGAAAGTCAATGGTATTTGCTATCCATGGAGCTTGTTATTTTTATTTCATCTTTTATAGTTTAAAATAATGAAAAATTGAAATAATCTAGATGACTACATTAAAACTGTATATTGCTACGTGATTTTGAGATCCTACAATTGCATCTATCACTATATTCTGTAAAAATGTATTTTCTGGTTTTGAAATTTCTTATTTTTAATAGGAACATCCAGTAGAAAAAGGGTTTTGTTTTTTTTTAAAATAGATTAAGACTTACTGCTTCAAGAAATAATAGATTAAGACTGATACTTTGAAGCATTAAATTTGCTGGCATTTATATTTAATATTATGGAAACAAGATTATAACCTGGTATTTTATCCTACCAACTTTAATGACTTTTGTGGGGAAAATAGAAAAGCTGATATGTAAATAATATTTTAATCAATTGCAGAGAGTTAATACCATTAAACCCTATATTTAAAAAGAATTTTTAATAGTTGCACCATCCTAGTAGTAATTTTCAATACCATATTCATTTCTTGAACAAATCTTATTTTTGTATTATCATTAGTAATGTTTCATTAGACATAAATTTAAATAAGATTTTTTTCTTTTTTATTATTTTTTTATTTTTGCAGGCTGCATTTTGAGTCATTGTACACAAATGGGGTACAACTTTTTGTTTCTATGGTTGGCGTGATGTAAATTCATACCATTCATGTAATCATACGTGTACATAGGGTAATGATGTCTGTCCATTCCACCATTCTTCATTCCCCTGTCCCCTCCTCCCTCTCATTTCCTTTTATGAAATCTAAAGTTCCTCCATTCCTTTCTCACACCCCATCCCCCCAACCCAATTATATATCATCATCTAGTCATCGGAAAACATTTGGCCTTTTGTTTTTAGTTTTCCATTTTGAGATATTCTGCTACATTGATTGTTTTACCAATTAGTGCTTTGATGCTTAAAAATGAATTTTATATTTAAAAGGAAAAATATGGACATGATAATTACTGAATTTTTGGCCAATGATAATTATTATGTTGATGATTCTTCCAATTCAAAAGCAAAAGTATTGAGCTGATGAGTAAGGCAAAGGATGACAAAATACACAATTTTACTATTGAGCCCAATATGATTAATTTATTTTCATAAACCAAATAGGATCACTTATATTAACACAATACTATTTAATAATTCTTACTTTTTGTATTTTTAAAATAATCTGTATGTTGTTTTAAAAATTTAAATATATAATGACCAAAATTATAAGGAAGCTAATCTGAATTTATTTACATTGTACAAAAAGTATTATATTAGAATACTGTCTGCTAGTTAGAAGCTTATGTAATATTTTTAAAAAAATGTTTTTCTAAATTCTTCAAGTGCAATAATCTAGTTCTATCCTGCCAAACTAGATTTTCCATATTTTTGATTCCAAATCCTCTCAAACTAAGGACATATTTTTTCCCTAGTTATATCTCTTAAAATTTTCTACTTTTTCTAGAAATTCATGTAATACTTTATAGTACATTAATTTTAGTTTTCTTCCCTTCTCTTCCTTAGTACTAATAAATCATTCAGAAATTTAACAGTATTTCTTTACATGTCAGTTGACATACTATTTTAGACTTTTTTAAAAAAAAATCTTGATTATATGAGAAATGATTAAGAGAAAAAAATAAGAAAAGATACTAACAGACATTACATTTTCATTGAAAGAATTTAAAATATTAAATTAGTTTTATTCTCTTGACATACAAATCATTTCCTCATTTAACTTTGGGGAGGTTACATTAGGAAAAAATTAATAATAACATTACAACATTTGAAAATTTTAATAGTATTACCAATGTTTTAGGACATATTTCTAAATAGACCATTAAAATAATTTTATCTTTGCTAATTTTTTTGGATCAGAAGGCAAAGATTCAGGTAAACTTTAAAATCTTTTTAAAAATTACTGGGCTATTCAAAATAGGAATTAGGAGTATTGAAGAGAAACTAGAATTTGTCAAAGTAGAGGATATTTAATAAGAATTATTAATAAGAACATGGAGCAGAACAATCAGATTTATTTAGAACATCAAATAATCATGAAAAATGTCTCAGAAAAATAACTTTTCATTCTTTATCCAATAAAATATTATTTTGTAGTTAATAAATCAAACTATGTTATTAAATGTACAGCACACCTGCTATGACTCTGGTGAGTTGTATTCAATAAGAGATGCTATAAATTTTAATAGAACAGGCACTTTAGTAGAACCTTTTCTTGTCATCATATTAGACAGAAGAGCAAATTCCCACTGGATTATTAAAAATGCAAAACTTAACATTCCTCTGACAGCATTCTCTCCTGAATTTAGCCCACCTGCTTACTCTGCCCTGCTAAAAATATTTTCAACATTTTTAATATCATTTGTTCTTCCTTATACCTATGTATAAAATATATGCAAATTTTCTCATTTTTCCTTTTTTCTTTCTTTCCTTTTTCATTTTCCTTATTTTTTTCTTTACTGAGCAGGAACAATTCTTTTTCCTTGCCAAACTTACATTGAAAACTGGCATTTATATCAGGAAGAAAATTGTATTTGAGGAAGTATGTGTCAATTAACATCACTATTTCACTAAAACTAATAACAGTCTACTACACATAATTTACTAGTAGAATTTAGGTGGTCTAAATAGTTTAGGGTAGCAGCACAAAAAAATCTTGGAGAAGAATAATCCAATCCTTTACTGAATTGAAATAAAATAAACAATTCAGTGAACTGTACCCATGAAATTGGTACCTATTAATTATGTTCAATATCACCTTATTCTAGATATTATGCCATGTACTTCATGCGCATTTTATTATTTCCTTCTCTAAAAATTCCTATAATTTATAAGCTGTTATTATCCCCTCTAACTGATAAGAAAACAGAAAATAAAGGGGCTGAGCTAATTAATCTAAGTCACACAACTAATAAACCAGGATATGAACAAACAATTTCAGTTCCTGAAGTTGTGCTTCACTTTGTTTTACTGTTTGTCAACTGCGGGTGCTACAGATGAACAAGTAACTGGATATTGTAAGGTCCAGAATCTTAATCTGTTGTTATCAGGAGTATTTAAAAGATATGAACATTTCAGAAAACAAAAAAACTAATAAACAAGACCTTTTTCGAAATTATAAGAACTTGAAATCAGATATTATGTCTGTTTTAGTCAGCTTTTCATCACTGTGGTCAAAGACCTGATAAGAACAATGTAGAGGAGAGCAAGTTTATTTAGGGCACATGGTTTTAGAGTTCACATCCGTAGATGATTGCTGCATCCTGCACAGCTATTTATTCAGATTCCTGATCCAGGTGGTGAGGGGACCGAGAAAAGACAAACAGACACAAAGGAGAGAAAATGCCAGGGCCCAGTAGTTCAGCCAACCACTGATGGAGGAAGACTGACTACTTTAAATAGAACTTACACATATTCTTCTTTTTCTACCTCTTCTTTTTCTAATTTCTTCTTTTTCTAACTCCGTTTGTTACACTTAAAATTGAGACTGATCCATGTCATTGCAGGGCTCTATTTTAATTTTGATCAGTTTTATTTTAGGAAAGTGGCTTAATTTAAATATCCTTTTCACTGCTGATGATCTCCTTTTCAGTATTCAGCTGTTATTGCTCCCAAAAATTATTTTTACAAATCTTTTGGTTAAATTAAATACATATTCTGCTGGGTATAAAGCTAGGAGTTTAAAGACCCTTTCTCATTCTTTTGGCAGAAGAGATCAGACTTTGCCTATTGTCGTTCTTGTTGAGGTTGCTGTGAGTTGGCCTTCTCTCCATTTGGTAGAATTCTCTTTTGTTTATATGCAAACTTTGAATTATAGCTGTGCTTAGTAATTGGTTATAGGTAAACATGTTTATACTATCTTCCTCGAAGTAAAAACCCCCTCAGGGGCTACTAAATATAATGATAAGACCCTTGCATTCTTAGAGTAAGCTTCTAAACCTCTTTTACCTTTAATGCAATATGGTTGTAATTATATTTATATTGTATGTATGCATGATTACATGTTAGATTGGATAGTGTTTTTAAGAGCTTTGTGTGTGTATTCATGAGAAAAATTTGTGATTTTTCTCTCTTAGTTTTGTATTTTATCATGACTATTAAGTGGAACTATTATATACTATTTGTAGGCATATCAATTAGTATGGACATTACAGAAACTGCTATGGACATTCCTCAAAGAATTAAAAATGGAACTACCAGATGATACAGCAATCCCACTGTTAGGTAGACAGCCAAACGATATGAAATCAGTTTATTGAAAAGATACCTGTTAATTGCAGCAGTATTTACTGTGACCAAGATACGGAACCAATCAAGATGTTCATGCATGGATGAATGGATAAAGAAAATGTTATTTATATCAATCTATCTATCTACCTATATGTATATGTGCATGTGTGTATGTGTTTTATATATATCTAACATATGTGATAAATTTTTATTTATGATAAATATTATTATCATAAAAAATATTAAATCTTGGCTTTTGTAACACAATAGAATTGAAGTATATCATCTTACCTAAAAAAGGGCAGGCCCATATATTTGCCATATATTATCATTCATTCGTGAAAACTAAAAAAGTTGAATTCTGTAAGAGAGTTACATAGTGGTGACTATAGACTTGGAAAGACAACAGGGAGAGGAGAGAGAGAAGTTAGATAAAAGGTATCAAGACAGAGACTAGGAATTATTAGCATGTTAGAGTAACTATAGTCTGTAACAATTTAATGATGTACATTAAAATAACTAGAAAAAGATTCCTAAGTTTCCCAGCACATAGAAATGGTTAATGTTTGAGGAGAATAAAAACTACCATGGTTTGATCATTACTCATTGTAAGCTTATATTGTTATATTGTACAAATACTCATACTCAATAAGTATGTGCAAAAAATACATTTCAATTAAAAGTTTTAAATAGGTAAACATTCATTTAATTTATGTTATTGATTTTTGGTTTAACCCCACTGTGTTGAGATAATAAATTTTTAATGATTTTATCTGTGAAATTATAATGAGACTTGTTTATGATTCAGGAAATAATCAGATTTGCTAAGTAGTTCACATATATTTGAAAGGATCAAATACTTTCATTGTGTGGTATAGTATTTAGTTTCATTGGTAAATTTTTTTAGTATTTAGAAATTCTCTACTATTACAGATTTTTTTTCCTAACTACTGAAAGAAATTGCTCATTAACACTTCCAAGGACAACTACAGATTTGTTTTATTCTTTATTTATTCAAACTCATTGTTTCATACATTTTGGGGGGTACTAGGGATTGAACTCAGGGGTGCTTTACCACTGAGCCACATCCCCAGCCGTATTTTGTATTTTATTTAGAGACAGTCTCTCAATGAGTTGCTAAGTGCCTCACTTTTGCTGAGGCTGATTTTGAATTTGAGATCCTCCTGCCTCAGCCTCCTGAGCTGCTGGGATTACAACTGCCCCCCACTGTGCCCTGCTGTTTCATACATTTTGATGATATATACTCAGGTACTTGAGAATTTAAATTTTCAATAAATTTCTAAAGGCAGTGCTTTTCACACTCTGGTATGGTTCTATTATTATAGTAATTGTTTTGACTTGAAAGCTGCAATCTTATATTAACATTTATATACATTTTTATTTAGTTTCCTACATAAATTATACATATTTTATATTTATGTGTTTGTATAATTTATCTTTCATTTTTTATTCTTGTATCTTTATACATTTGTGTCTTGTTCCTTAAATAGCATAAATTGTTTTTCATACAATTTCAGTCATTTATTCATTTTATTGCATACACATTAAATGCAGTTCAATATAGTTGTATTTACATCTGTATCATACTTCCACATCATTACAGTTTTATGCTCCTTCAAAAAGACTGTCTTATTTACTGAATTAAATATTTTTCCTCTTATTCATTTGTTTGCTCCATATATTTATATATAAACCAATTTCTCTAATATTGACAGTGAATCAGAATGATGTAATTCTATTTAAATTGGCTTGCCTTTCACATTAATGAATAAGTATATTTTGAAGTCCATGATAGATGATTCTTAGTGTGTTACTTGGTCAATATTCATTTGTTATTCTTTTTTGGATATGTTTTATTATTGTTTGAAATTTTGAGCCATTAGATTTTATAACAATGTAATTTCCTAGGGAAATTCTCTAACTTTATTACATATATTCTGTTTATACAATCTAATCTGTTTTAGCTATTTTGAGGGGAGGTGGGATACTAGGAATTGAATTCAGAGGCACTTTACCAATTTGCTATATTCCCAGTTCTTTTTAAAATTCTTCCTTTAAATTCTGAGAGAGGGTCTCACTAATTTGCTGAAGGTCTTGCTAAATTTCAGAGGCTGAGTTCAAACTTGTCTTCGTCCTGGGTTGTTGAGATCACAAGCACAGGATTCCATACCTGCCAATCATATTGTTTTTCTGCTGACTAGAATATCTGACTAGTTTGTGTATTTGCTCTTATTTTCTATCATTTGTTTCATGTTTTAAAACAAGATTTTGTTTTGTGTTATTTTTGGCATTTTTTACTGAATGCAAGATCTTTTTGTACTAAAACTTAAAGTGTTTTTCATCATTTACCTTTATAGATATATTATATTGTGTGCATGAGAGGAAGGGAAAATGACTTATCATTTTAATGCAATCATTGTGCTATATTGAGGATCATGCAATTTGTGAGTTATTTTTGATCTCTGCTGGACTCCCATTCCTAAGGTAGTTGTCTTGCGGATTATCATCTTAGAATTTTTCATATTTTTGTTTCCTTATGTTACAGATTCTATAGAGAGACCTGAACTGCTTTTAGAATTTTTTTTCTTTTGTCTTTTATTATGTTATGCAATTTAAAAATTGCCAAATGCCCTAAAGTGACCATTGTTTGATATCTCTTAAGACTCCAATTTTGTGACTCCAGCCTTGCCAGAGTATCAACATATTAAAGCCAGAATTGGACAGGCAGTTAGTGTAGAAATAAAGAAATCCGGTCAATCGAGAAAATGGAGGACATGAACGTCATCTGCATCTGAAAGTTGGAGGCTGCCCTTGAGAATGGAATATCAATGATCACTGGAGCCCATTGATTACCAGTTTACCAGCCCTTATTGAGGACTGTAGGCAAAGAGTGGCTAATTAACACTCACTGGGACATTACCTCTTATCGCTTCAGCCCTCTCCCTGCCCATCTGCTTCTCAGCTTTTGCATCTCACCTGCAAAACTGGGTCCAGTCACGTGGACAGGGAGGGAAGAAATGAGGGGGGAGGGAACAAGAGAGTAAAACTTGTAAAAAGGACAGGATTTACTCATCACATGGATTCTGCCTTTGAGTCCCCTTCTTCCAACCGGGGCAAGTCTGGTTTTACTTTGCTTCAGTAAAGCTTCTTACTTTCTACTCTACACTTGCCTGGCGTACTTCTCTGGCTTTATACTTCAATACCTGAGGAAGCAGGACTTGGTACCGGTAAATAGCAGTATCAATATGTTGGTTTCTCTGACCACCAGTGCCACCCTTTGTCAAGGTCCTAATATGAGCTCTTTTTAGCCTTTAGACTTGTACAGAATCTTTAATTGAGTATGCCCAATAAAATAACAAACCAAAACAAACCCTTGAAAAAAATAAGACAAACAATTGTAGGTACTTTATGTTAATTTTTGACTCCATTGAGGGTTTTTTCCTTTACCAGTTGTGACCCCTCCCATCAGTTAATCTGTGCCTTTCCATCAGAAAGCTAGACTACAATTAATTTTGAAAATAACTCTCACACATAATAAATTCACGGCATATGTAACAGAATGTCTTTGTTCTTACAAAATTCACATGCTGCAATCCTGCTACCCAAGGTGATGGTATTTGGAGGTTGGGCTGGGGTGAGTGCTCCCACAGGAATAGTCTGAGAGACCTTTGCCCCTTCACCATGAGAGGATTCAGGAAGAAAGCACTGTCTATGAAGCAGGCTGTCAGTAGATGCCAGCTCTGTAGGTGCCTTAATCTTGGACTTCCCACCCTCCATTCTATGGGAAATAAATTTATGCTGTTTATAAGCTACTTGTTTTACAATATTTTCATAGCAGTCAAAACAGCCTAAATTATGCACTAAATATTTCATGTATAAATCTGTTAGAATGGGGAAAATACATAATCCCTCACAAAGTTACAACAAATATAACAATATAGAGTTTGAAGGTAAATAAACTGAAAAGGTTTAATATGCAAATGTGAATCAAAAGAAGATTGGTGTAAGCTATGCTACTACCAAAGTACACCATAAGTCAAAATTCATTATATAGATAAAAGGTACTTTATAGTAATTATGGGTACAATTGCATATGAAGAGATCACTGTTCTAAATATATTGTGAACCTCACCTAAACTCAGTTTACCCGCAACTAAAAATTACAAGAACAAAAAGGACAAACAGAAAAGTTCCCTGTTAGATTTGCATATGTTAGCTTTTCTTTTCCATAGCTGTCAGTAAAGGCAGCAAAAATTCTTAAGGGTATTCAATTTTTACATCAATCACATGGAATTATCCTAGAAGACTAACAACAACCACAAAAATAACAATGACACAAGATAGTAAGAAAATAAGCAAATCTCCAACTGCCTGGGAATTAAACAGTGCACACTAGATAATAAATGGATCAAAAGCAACATAAAAATAGGCATTAAAATTTTCAACTGAAATGAAAATTTGACACTTGAAAGTTTTTAGTTATTTTTATTTTAGCATTGGATGATGTTATAGTTTGAATGTGAGATGTCCCCCAAAAGCTCATGTTTGAGACAAAGGAAGAACGTTCAAAGGAGAAATGATTGGGTTGTTAAGAGTCTTAACCCAATCAGTGAATTAATCTGAGTAGTAATTGAAGTAGTAGGGTGTGGCTGGAGGAGGGCATGGCTCTGGGGTATATACTTGTGTCTGGCAAGTATGTCTCTCTCTCTCTGTTTCATGATCACCATATGAGCTGTTTCCCTCTGCCACACTCTTCTGCCATGATGTCCTGCCTCACCCTTCTATACACTAGGACCTCTGCAACCATGGCCCTCAAATTAACTTTTCCTCCTTTAACATTGTTCTGGTCAGAACTTTGAGTCATAGCAGACTCAAATTTAGTCAAAGCTCACTAAAATAGATGATCTCTTCATAACCTTCAATGAAGTGAGTACTTTCCAAACCAAAATAGCAACAACAAAACATTTTCCATGATGGAAATAAATAATTGTTTTACATGGAGATTAAAATATCCTTTTATCAGACATTTATTATGGCAAATTAAAAGGCAGAGTAGCGAAGATATTCACAACATATAATATGTGAAGTTTCTTTGTTCAGAATACATGAAGAGTTCTTAAAAATCAAGCAGAAATTGGTAATCAATATTGGGAATATGGGGGAAAAATCTGAGAAGTTATTTTTAAAAAGAGACCTTCATGGGCCAATAAATGCATTACATGATGCTCAATTTTATTACCATGAGAGTGATATATATTAAAAACATAAATACTACAAACACATATCTTATGTAAAATAACAAAGACAGAAAATGTTTGGATTTGGAAATTATGTGGAGACAACAGAATTTACACACACTGCTGATAGGAGTGCAGAATTGATGAAAAATAACTTTGGAAAACTAGTTGGCAACATCTCTTATAATGAAATATAGACATGTCCAGCACTCTAGTAATTCCTTCTCTAAATGTGTATCCAAAAATGATGATAGCATATCTTCACCAAAAGCATATATGAAATTATTCATATCAATGTTGTAAGAAGTCAAATCTGTTTATTACACAATGCACACACACTTTGTAGTAGGTCTACACAGGATTATCATATGCAACAATGAATATGAATGGATTAAATGCATATTCAATAAAAAGATGAATTAAGTAAGCTTATTTTCAACAAGAGTTCATATAAAAATAGAACACATTGATTCATATGAAGTAAAAATAAAGAGAGGAAAGGGAAGGAAGGAAGGAAGGAAGGAAGGAAGGAAGGAAGGAAGGAAGGGAAGGAGGAAGGAAAGAAGGAAGGAAGGAAGGAAGGAAGGAAGGAAGGAAGGAAGGAAGGAAGGAAGGGTAAACTGTGGTATCAGAAAACAAAATAGTGGTTCCATTTTGTGAGCTGTTACTAGCAGGGAGTATATAAAGGATTTTCAGGGCTCTGGTGACATTCTGTTTCTTGATCAGTTTCAGATTGCGTGGATATGATTCAAGTCATGAAAATTCATTAAGTTAAATGCCTGTTCATGAGTTCACTTTTATTTATGCACACATACTACAATCAAATTATGAAAAATTATTTTGTTCAGTAAATTCACTGCAGATTTTTACTGATTGTCTCGAGACCACTCACTACAATAATAGAAATCAATATTTCAAAATTTACAATTTCAAAAAGATTCGACTTTACTGATTACTACCAAACTTTCCTCAACCAGCTTTAGACATCATTTGATGTTATTAAATAAGGAAAAATATGACATTAAGACAGTGATGTTATAGCTTGTGATAATAAAGACTTTGAGCAGTAGATTTATGAGAGATGATAAAGTTTAAGTGATAGGCCATTAGGTCATGATCGCTTTCATGATATCACGTCTCTCATGAAGAGAATTCATGTGCCAGGTGCAAACATGGGTCTTCAAGAACCCAAGTGTGTAGTTACCCCAAAATTTTGCCTGCTGCTTTCCATATTGGCTAGTATGTCATTATATGTATTTTAAGTAGATTGTTCTGATCACAAAAAATATTGATAGAATAGTTAAAATATTCAAGGTATAAGAGTACTGCGTAGCTCATAATTTGAGGAAAAAATTTTACTTTAAAGTAAAAGATTTAAAAAACCTCTTATGTCTTTCCCCTTTAAAAAAGACAAACGTGAATGAAAATATAAGAATCAGCATTTATTTACATATTTCTAGCTGTAAAGACAAAAGTAGTTTTTTAAGAAAATAGTGCAGTCACTGATTATCATTCTACCACTTTGTCTCATTAAAAAGATAAATAGGGTTCGAGCAATACCTGTAATCCAGACTCCTCTGATAGACTCTTACCCACCACCCACTCCCAGCCTCTCGTAATTACTATCTCTATTCAGTTCAATATTTTTAGCACCCGTATATCAGGGGAACATGTAGTATTTGGATTATTTTACTCAACATGAGGTCCTCCAGTTTCATCCATTTTGCGGCAAATGATAGGGAGTAAGATGACTATGGTTATGAATGAACTATGATGCATTTGTGAAGATGTAGAAATGAAGAAATTGAAGACTTCAAACATAAAGACAAGAAAAGGAGAGGAAAAGTCTACTTTGTTCTGTTTTGATCACTATATGCTATAAGCATGTGTTGAAATCTCAAACTGCACTCTGATATCTACAGTTAATACATGTTAATAAAAATTAAATAAAAAATAGGGTGATCATATCTTAAACAATTATTTTAATTTCATCTTTAATCTTTTAAAGGATAGTTATCTCAAAGTAATTTAAAGTAAATTTAGTTGTAATGTTTTTTCTATAAACTTCTGACTCACATTTTATTCTTCTGGTATTTCATTAATTGCTTAGTGATATAAATATTAAAAAATCATATGATGTTATTATAATAGAATGACATAGAAGGCACATATAGTATAAAATAAATAATTTAAGTCTAGTTTATGATTGTTGTGAGCAGAGTCAAGATAAAATAATCACTTAAAAATAAATCCTATATCATGGTGATGAACAGCTTTTCATGGTTGCCTCTCAAATAAAATAAAAAAAGAATTGCTTTTTATTTCTCCCTCCAAATCATCTCAAAATTTTCTATTCTTTTTAGTATTTCATCATACAATATATTTTATTTGGTTTTCCACTTTCAAGTGTACCGCTAAAACTTAAATTGCTAAAATAACCAGCACATTTAAACACATCCAATCAGTTGTAGAACTAAAACAGAACATGGCTCATGTATTCTCTGTCTAAAGTGCTTTCCATTGGAATGCACTGCCTCCGTTCGGAGAAACACAGGAGACGTGAAAGACAAATGTTGACACTCTAATCACATGCCTTCCACAAGTAAGAATTTTCTATTAGAGTCCAATCTTATCTCAACCAACCATTAAACACATTCAATTCCAACAACACCCCCTACTGTTACAGACTTTATTGTTGGCTGGAAAATTGTTCGGTTTATTATAAAAACTGCTCTAAGTTTTTACTGAAGTTTCAATTTGCCACAAAACTTACAATGTAAGTTTATCAGTAAGTTGAAGTACACTGGGAACAAAATATTCAATTTTATTTCTTTATGAAAAGTCTCAAGCTATCAGCTAACTATATTCAAAACAATCATAAACAAGAATTAAAATAGACATAATCAGAGTCAGCAAAATTCTGAATAGATGAGATAGAAGAAAAGGAACATTACCTTGACCCATGGAGAGAGATTGGTTGGAAAAATGCACACACATACATACAAACATCAAAAACCGGCTAAAAACTGTAAGATTGAACATATTTGCGAGATGAGGAATGATGGCAAAGTTTGCATTTTAACCAGGTAATCATACACCACATTTCATAAGATATTAAAAATGGCTTAAAAATGTAGTAGAAAAATTTGGCAAACATGAGTGTAGGAAATTAGAAAAACAGGAAAAAACAAACAAGACAACAAACAGGCATCAGAAGATGAAGAAAAACAATAACATATTCCATCAATAACATTGTGTGCACTGATTTATTAACAATTTATTTAAATGGAAAGGTAGGAAAGAATTTGTGTGTAAAGCCTGATATAGCCTGAATTCTGGGATGACTTTTCACTGATGCCCCCAAACGCAAATATTTTATTAGGTGAGCCTTAGTTTTATTTTAACCTCAAAATATAATCCAAAGTAAATTTATATATAATTTAGTCATCTTTTAAATCTCTAAGTTAAAACTTAGCACAGGGCACTTGTGATTTCTAAATGGGAAGTATACAGTTTTTAGAGGATACAAGCAATTTCTTCATGGTTTCTCAAAGTTTGTTGCGAGTCTGGATGTTATTTCATTTTTATTTTAAGAAGTATATGAACAGTTGTTCTTTTCCTTCATTTTTCAGAAAGTGGTAAATTCACAAAGTCACCTAATACATGTTTATTTTCAATGTTAATCTCAGAATTTGATATTTGTCGTGTTGTTCTCACTGAAGATTGTGTGAGTACACATGTATCACTTATTCACAGAAAACTTTGTAGTGCATTCTTAAGTATTGATGACCTTGTTGTGTCCCCAGATGACTTGCAGGCAGCGAGGCTTAATGGCCTTGGAGCTGTCTGAAAAAAGGCCTGTGATCCCTGTATATGAGAACATAAGAGGAGGTCATTCCTCATTCACCTCTAAATTTATCAGGGAGGTGGCCATGAGATAGCCTTTCCGTCAGGTTTGGGCTTCTGATGAGATCTAAAACTTTCTCCTTTCACATCCTAAATTCCGTCTGCAGACTCAAACTGCACAATGCAGCACAAATCAGCTCTTCACAATAGGTCAGCCACCATACTTGTCTCAGTCACCTTCCTGTTTCAGTGTCATCCTATGGGACAAGGGACATAGGAGTTAACCACTTGGCAAAGGTTGCTTTCAGTGTCTATGCACACAACAAAATGTCTACATTTAAAAAGAGTTCGTCATTTCTTCACCAGCTGAATGTGTCAGCATTGGTTGCTACTGGTCTCTAAGAGAATTGCATGGAAGCCATATTTATACTACTACTTGATATGGTGACTTTTATTCACCAAAGTGATGGGTACCAGGTGATGAGAGATATCAAATAAATACATGAAGGGAAAAGATATAGCTTTTAAAAAGTTACACAGATGACCTTCGGGACCATCTGGTTTATTTAATATCACCATGATTTTTTCCAAGATTTATTAGGGAATCTTCAATCACCCTAGATTACTTAAATCAAGATAACTCCTCCCCCATTATTTTCTGGAGAGTTTACAATGTCTATATAAAAAGAGATTAGGTTTGCGGTTTTTATATCCAATATAAAGACAATGTTACTGCATGTCACATAATATTTCCAGAATTCTGAGCAAAGTGAATGCTAAATAATGTTTCTCAGAATATTTCAAGGCATTTTAATTAAAATTAAGAGACGTAGCAAGAAAATTATTATGATTCATCCTTCTTTCCACGTACAGATAATAAGACTATTAAAACGAGTAAGGGAAAGTGAGGCAAGGCAAAAATAGCTTCAAAACTGTTTTAGATGGAAACTCTCATTTAGTGAAGAGGTCATTGTTAGAATGAGAACTGCACGAACGAGGAAAAAATAAGTGATTGCTACTTTACTTTTGAAAAAAAAATTTTAAATTTTGACAAGACACAAAATTTTCACAGTTATATCTGAATCTGAACCAACTGATCATGACTTAGGTTAAGCCTGAGTGCTCAGCATTGCTTTAAGATCATTCTCTTAAAATGATTTTCATCTACACTTACACAATTGAAAGTTACTATGGATAACTTCTTTGAAGCAGACTCTAAAATAATCATTGCTATAAATACAAGAAGTAACGTGGAGATATGGTAATTCATGTTTGCATAGAGTTGAATTATGTCCTAGATATCAATAGCCAACTGATATGACAATTTACAGAAGACTAAAATTTGTACTGACAATATTTCTTGTTGATTTGATCTGGTCAAATAGGTTTTAAAAGTACACATAATTTTTGCATATTCACTACCCATATTTACAATTTAAATAATGATATTTATTTAGATTAGATTTTTATTATACAAATGGTGCAAAGTATGGAATTTATTGCTATCCAATATGTTTGCTGGGTGAGCATGTTGGATAATTTCATATCTTAAGCCAACCCTTTTACCAGTGATATTTAGTAAGTGCTTCCTGAGAAATAACATAACCAGTAGAAGGAAGCGTTTTGTAATAACATCAGTGACATGTTGAATGTGTAAAAATTAATTTATAAATAAATATTTTGTTCCAAAGTTGACTGAACAAATGACAGGGAGCCTTTTACTAATATGCATACACAATAAGTATAATAACTAATTAAAGATCCTTGGGCAAATAATAAATTTCATAATTGCTTTATCTAATACATTACCTAATTCAATTTCAGTTTAGTACCTTCCAATATATTAACCTAAGTGTTTACAGGATTGTATTCATAATGGATACAATTGATAGTATTGCCATTTTTCATGTATTATTTTAATGCATTTATTTTCACATCTCTACACTAAAACATTAGTTTTACATTTTAATGGAAGAATACTTAAACATTTAAATATATAAAGATGTCTATGCATTATATTTACCTGGGTTTATATGTACACATATCTATATATGATTTTTTTTAGTGATTTAGGAGCCAAGTATCTAAGAACATAGTACCCAACATGAGTAAGATATTTATTTAATTTTACTTTCTAATTCATAATTATTTTCAATATCCATCATTTATTATTTATTTTATAATAGATAACTTGCTGAGTTATTTGATCCCTGTTAGTTCCTGAATTTTAAAAATACCTTTGCAGATTAATTTTCTTCATTATTTTCTAATTACATGGACTAAACTTTCCAAAGGAAATTGCACAATTGGTGTGATATTTCATTTCCTCACTCTAGACCTATCTGTAGTGAGATTCTCAGTTGAGTTACTAGAATAGCTTCAATATTTCAGGCAAAAGAGTTGGCCCTTCTCTCAGGACAGGAGTTGCCAGAAAAACATCTAGGGCATCCTTCATTCTTATTCCATATTATTTTTTATCTCTTAACACATCTGTGCATCTGTTATCTCAGCTACTGTAGAAATATTCATTTAAAATCAAGTGAATATATGTTAAATCTCACTGTAGAAAACATTGTGTAGATGAAACAATGGAGGACACCTCATAAATTATTAACCTAACCTGGGGCATTAGTCATATTCCTAATGTGAGGTGTTTAATACAGAGAACAAGAGGCTTGCCTTCCTGTTGGAATTCTATAGGATTGAGGTTTGGAGGAATGGTCTCCAGAGATCTCAGCCTGCATCTCTAGAGAAGTTCATCTGCAAAATTCCTCACCAAAGACACTGAACCACAGTAAATGCATCCTCCAGCTACCTTAGATTAGAAGACAAAGTGATGGTTCTCAAAGGCTCACCTACAAAATATTCCTTACCTCATATCTGCTCATCAGCCTGCAAATGTATTTGGAAAATTATGATTATGCCTGCTCTCCCACCTTCCACTTTTGAAAGTACCTCTTGAAATCTAAAAAGTAAAGCTGTTAGTGTCTCCTGTGAAAGGAAGAAGAAATTTCAGAAGGAATTTTTCAGAGTTTTGAAAATATTTGTCATATCTTATAACTATCTTACAAGTAAAAAAGTGATTCTTCCTATTTTTCAAATTAGGAAGTTCAGGCATAAAATAGTTCCAAAACAAGTTTGACTCCATATTCTATGCTCTTTAACCACCTTATAATGTTGACCATTTACATAGTACGTGTATGTGTTTACTGTTATAATTTCAGTCAAAACATCCCTGAACACCAAAACACACCCAATTCTCTGTTTTTCTGAGGTAGGAATTCACTTTATTTTATGGGGCCAATCTGTCATATGACAGTAGATTTATACTATTAAAAATACTGCTCCTCAGTCTTTGACCTAGTATATTAAAACTAAGTTTAAAAGATTCTCTGCTTTTATGTTGCAGGGTAGTTCAGAAAATCTCATTTTCTATGACAGTAAATGTTAATTTTATTCATGCATAAAGATTTGTTCAGAAGTATTCTGATAAATATATATGTATATATTTATATATGTAAAGATCATATAATTCCTTTATATATTCGTCTAATTGATGAATGTATCATTTTATAAAAAGATAACTATCAGTTGATGTTCTAAGGGCAACAAGAAAGAAAATGTCTGAGGGGACAAGGTTTTCTAGCAAATTCTTCCTCATAGAAAGAAAATTGTTACGTACGTATAAAGATATTAATATTAAGGCCAACCAACTTAAAATTTTAGTTTAAATTATTAGGATATTTGGATAATAGTATGACATTTAAATCATTTCAACCTTTCATATTCTCTAGAGAGATTTTAATAGTACAACAATTTCATTTACCTAAAAGTAAACTGTTGCCAAAATGTCTTTCTGTCCTCAAGGGGTTTGACCAGTTTATAAGAGCAATTTGAAAACCATGCCACTGATTAACTAAGTTTCCCAGAAATTTAAAATATGTTATGAATCAACTGACTTGTCAATTTCAAATGGTTGCTTTCAGAATGATATCATAGGGTTATTCTATTGTGAAGATGGAGATAAAGAAGGAATTTGCAGTTATATTTAAATTGTATCAATTATTCTGGTTACACTTGTCATTTACATTGATAAAATATGAAGTTTTGGAAATATTTGTTCCATGTTCATTTTCCATTTGTTTGTGTCCCACATATACCGTAAATATCAATATAGTATATTTTAATACCTATTAGCATACTAAGTTGCAGAGATATTTAAAAATGAGTTTGGATCAAGTCATCTGTCTAGTTTGATTAGATAAAAAATATGAATATCTAAAATAAAGAGATCCTTGGAAATAGATGTCCATATCCTCTATTCTAGACAAAAGGGAGCCACAGGATTTAGGACACATAAGAAACACTCTCCCTATTGTTTTCTCTCTTCTGATCCTTTGTAAATCCTATGATAACATGGCAAAAATGCAAAGAAATTTTTTAGGAAAAATGATTCTAAAACAAAGTTGCCTGAATTATATTCCATGGGACACTAGTATACATAGTGACATTAATAATTATTCCTGGAGTTGGGCATGGGGTCCTAGCAAATCAGGAGGCTGAGGCAAGAAGATCCAGAGTTCAAAGCCAGCCACAGCAAAAGTGAGGTGCCAACCAATTCAGTGAGACCCTGTCTCTAATAGATAAAATAGAAAAAGAGCTGGGAATGGGGCTCAGTGGTTGAGTGCCACGGAGTTCAATACTCAGTGTCAAAAATCAAAATCAAAATAATTAATCCTAGAAAATAAAGTCCTGGGGTCAAATATTTTGAGTAATTTTATATAGTAACCGCAACTTGGAAATTCACAGCTTGTATTATTTACCAAATATTCTGAGAAATCTTGATTTAGAAAGTGTTTACAGTTCATTTAAACTTTGCATCCTAAATTGATTGGCAAGGCCCCTTATTTTACCACATATTCCATCCAATAGTTTTGATTAGTGTGTTATTAGTAGATATGGGAGGAAAGCTGTATAGTTCTGAGAAGTACTGTGAAGGCAGAAACAGTGATACATACTGATGGATTGAATGTGAGAAATGCAGAATTAAAAAAAATTCAAGATTGATTCTCATTTTTCTGCCATAAAACCCAGGTAATTTTGATGCCATTTTTTGAAGAAATAAAGACTAAAAAAAAGATTAGAATTTGATCTGAGATGGTTAGTAAGCCTTCCTCAAATTTATTTTCCCTCATTTCTTATGGTTTTTTTTTTATGACATGAGGTTAGTCTGAAATAGCCTAAAATGTTACATCAGATTTCTTCTCTCTCTCTCTCTCTCTCTCTCTCTTTCATGACATGAAACTTAGTAAAAGTATAACAAAGTTTATTAGAAGGGAAACCAGAAGGAGCAAATGACATTATGACACTTAAGGCAGAGAGTGGGGCCTTTCAGATAGAAGAGTGACTTTAAACCAGATTTCTAGTATCCAGGTTTTGCATGTTAAAAAAAAAAAAACCAAAACTGTTGAGTATCAAATCATTGGTATTTCCTCTTCCTACCTTCCACTACAAAAGACATTTTGCTGTAGAAAGTGTCACAAATTGAGTCTGCATGGTTTAAGTATAAAGTATTCTGACCCCATAATTAATACTTTGCTACCATATTGGATTGTCTCATCTGTCAATTCATATTCATCAGTATAGGATTGATCTGTATATTCTATCCAGTCGGTCTGGGTCTAATTCATGGAGACTGTACTGTAGAAGTTCTTAAGATAGAACAATTTACAGACAGAACAGCTGTGTGAAGAAGGGTTCAGTAAAGGATTGTCCAAGTGGAGAACAGGCTGGAGAGGTTAGGGTTAATGTCAAGAAAGGGGATATTAGCTCGAAGAAATTCTGACAAAAAGTACTTGAGGGGAAATATGTCATGCACTGAAAGTATTCTCAGACTAGGCAAGAGCAGGATGCATGAAACAGAATTTTGTATCTGTCGAGTATTGAAGTGAAAATTGAGTAGTGGTCAGATTAGTAAAGTGCTACAAAATGAAAGTTACAAGAGGCATGACAGCATACCTGAGAGTTTATTTTGACATGTCTCTGGAGTCACAGAAAAAAAATATGTTACACAATTTTAGAGAAGTGAATCTTCTGAATGGTTTTCTGCTATTCAAAATATGAACTGAGGGAAATTTGGAGTTGAACATAATTAGGGAGAATACGTTCTATCACTTAAGGTATATAGAAATATAATGGAGAGGAGTGCTAGAATTTATATTTAAGTGTCTTCAATTAAAAAATGACTTGAAATCTAAATTGGCAATTTCAAAAAAGGCTGTAAAAATTCAGATATAACATAAAACATGTCTACAGATGCATTTCAATACATACAATGCATTTCAATTGCATACAGAACCATTCCAATGCATCTACAGATGAGGAAACCAATTTTTCTCTCTTAGTCACACCATGATCCAATAAGTGAGTTATTAAAAAGAAACAGAGGAAATGGAAATATTTTTCTGACACAATGAAGATAAAAATGCTAGAACTAAACTAAATTACTATATATTCATTAAAAAGTTATACAAGTAGTAACCGATGTTCTTCTAAAACATCAGAATTTTGTAGGTTTAAAAGCACGGGCTTTGGAGATTAAGAGAATTGGGACAGAATTTTGTTCCCACCACTCAAAAGATATATGATATTGAATGAGAGATTTGGTCATTGTGTTCTCTAATTTTACCACCTGTAAAAAAAAGAAATCATTGTAACTTCCTCATAAACTCCTTTGAGATTTAAATTAGGAAGAATCTGATCAACATTACTATTCATCAAATAGCCATTCTTTCACCTTTTTCCAGTGTCCAGACTGAATTTCTCAGTGCATTTTTCTTTCCATCTTGAAGATGTTGTGATGAACTTAACAAGCAAAATGGAATAAAGAAAATGTCAATCTCCTATGAAAATGATGTTAGCAGGATAGTATTTTAAATTCTCTGATTTGATAAGCAAAACCAAAAATAGTTGGCATATTTAGAGTTTAGATAGGGAGTGAATTTCAGCATAAAACACATTATGAGACTCAGGTAATTTTACACTGATTATTATAACTTAGTGAGAAGAATGTGTGATTTATTATACCTGTCTCCCTAAGTAAGATAAAATGCTTGAATATAAAGTAATTTTAATCTTCAAGCCTAGGACTGAGTTTAGAAGAAAATAGCCAATTAGAGATAAACCTCTTATGATGTAATGAGCTGAGGGGAAAAGAATCAGTTAACAGAACTTTCCTTAACTCTGTTAGAGAAGCACAGGTGAATTTACAAAGTGGGCTAGAGCAAACATTATGAAAGGTCTTAACTGCATTGAATAGCAAATCTCTCTATTGAGACCAAATGCTTTTCCTTTGAGTCTTGGCTATGATGTAGCATAAGTACTTCTGCATCTGTAATAGTCAAATTCATCCTGAAGGAGAGAATTACTACTCTATAAAAACCTATTTGAATGAAACCATGGGTGAAGGGAAAATATAGGAAAATAATCAATGCCACTAACTTCTCTTTTCACCCTAATATGCATGAAATTCTACTTTATATTTAACTCTCTGTTGTAAGGACTGATTTTAATTGAAATATGATTTTGGCCTAAGGATAGTTTTACACACTGCAAGCTAATATGTAAAGCTCGTCATGGAGAGAAACTTTTTACTTGAGACAATCACATTTATTTTTTATTACTTAACAAATATAATAGATTTTAGTAAAGTGCCTACTATTTCCTAGATAATATGCTAGATGCTAAAGGTATATTATGAAGAAGTCAAGTCATAATTTTAGTCCAAAAGGATTTTTGAAAGTAATTAGAAAAATGTAGCAGTATAGAAATTATTACCAAAGACAAGGTACCAGGGAATGCGCCCCAAACTTTATAGGACTTCCATGAATAAGTGACTTGTAGAAAGGTAGAGTAAGTTTCTTAGTGGTATATATTTATTTTTGCAAGGATTGGTTAAAATATTCTGTAGAGAGAACAAAGTAATTGAATAGCTCATATTTTGAATTAATTATCTACGAAACTACCAGATGCAGAACTTGCTGAGAGGAAGACTCTTAGCTTAACACGGGAGGTATTTATACATTTCCTCCCACATGTAGTGTAGAGAAAGATAGAAATGAACATGAAGACATTATAATTTGTGAAGTGAAATTTGAAGACAAACTATCCTGCTTCTGTAAATCTTCATAGTAAAAGAAGGGCAAAATTATTCAAGAGCTCCTCTGCCCCTATGGGAAGATTTCTTATAAATCAGTGTTGTCTGCACATGGAGAAGCTAAAATCTCCTTCCCCATCTGGATTTCTGATGAATCAAGAGGAGGAATTGTTGCCCTGTGCCAATATTATTATATTAAGAAAAGGAGAACAAAGATGAATATTCTGGAGTTAAGAAGCAAGAGCCATTCAAGACTCACTCATCTCTAGTTCTCTCATGTTCCTACTTGTCTGATTGGATCTCCCAAGAGTGCAAGAACCTGACTATTTTCACCCAGCCAATTTTTCAGACTTGGGTTTGAAGAGAGTAATGGTAAAGGGAAATTTCTTCCCCATGGCAAAGAGCAGGTATACTTATTAATGTTAGCCCTACTGTGTTAAGAGATGAAGGAAAGGAAAACTTCTGCCAGTTGGAGTTGTACTGACAATAGACATGGCTAAAAACGGTATCAAAGTGGGAAGGTGGGAAGAAATACCCTAACATCACTTTTCTCATTTCCAGTGTCTTCCACTTGCTAAACCCCAGCAGAAAACCAGCTGAATGTGAACACACAGGTTACCACATTTGGTTCAATCATTAGCAGAACAAAATGAGCCAGATAAGAGCAGAAGGATGGCATGGAAAACCAGTGCTCAGTGCAAGACTTGGCACATAACAGACACTGAATAATATCTAAGGAGTGAATAAATGAATACCAGTAGGTAGTATAAAATTAACCACATGGTTTTAGAATTCAGGAGTGCAGAAGAAGAGTGAGGTAATTTACATTGTGATGTAGATAAATATGTAGTGTCTCAGAGAACAGGAGAAGATAGTTGTCACAGACAAAATTAGTGGTCAGCTTCCAGACCGCACTAGGCTTAGAAATATTACATTTCTCCCTACATTTGAGAACTATGAGGAATATACTTGTAGAAATCAAAAAAGTTATAATATTAGACAAACCGTTCAACTGATCTCCATTCAAAGCTGTGAAATGCCTTGTGGCTTAGTAACATGGATTTTAGAGTCAGTGACCTCTACTTTAGACTTTATTAGCAGGATGACTCTGAAAAGTGGGCATAAATAGTAGTTATTTTGAAGATTTGTGAAATGAGTAAGACTTCATTACTCCAAAGTTGAAACATGGAGAGAATGATTGCCCTATGTAAACGCAAAGAGAGAACAATTTCATGTCAGCTACTATGTGCTGGGTGCAAGGGCACACATGCTTCCTCATTTAATCCAGTCAACTGCTACATATATCCCCCTCCTGTGCCCAACTCAGGAAGCTGAGGTTCAGTGAGATGAACCCATCTGGCAATAGATGGGGACTATTTGAAGAATTTTAATGGGGATTGAACCCAGAGCCTTCTGCTTATGAGGCAGGCACTCTACCAACTGAGCTATATTCCCAGTCCCTGGAACAATTTTTAATATAACAGAAAATATTACTGTTATGACACTCTGGAGGATGAAAAGCCATTTTGAAACATAGTCATTGACACAGGTTGAACAAAGCCCTGGAAAAACAGAGAGAGCCTAATCCTCAAAACCTGTGAACATGTTATACTGTACATATAATTAAGGGGCCAACTTTAAAGACAGTATCCTACTATATCTGGATCAGTCCAATCTAACTTACTGAGTTCGTAAAAATAAAAATGTGGACATGTCTCCAGTTTGAGTGAGAGACACGAAACATAAAATGGTAGAGAGATTAAAAGGATGAGACACTTAGTGCATCTCTGTTGACTTTTTTGGTCTGTGGATCCACATGCAAGGGCTGGAGAAAAGTCATTGAGAGCTAATGGAAACATGGGACTAATCTCTGGCAGCCTGTAGGAGCTTCCTTTAAGTTAAATTAATGATTTGAATAATAAAGGTATAATCATTTACCTATGTATTTTGCATACATGGATCACCGGTTCACAACCCTGGAATTCCTTCTCCAGTATAAATGCTAAAAGAGACAAATTACTGAGTCATAAGCACACCAATATTTGTATTTTTGCTTTTGTCATGAGACATAATGGTTGCACTCTATTTCTGATCTGTCGTAAACAGAGAAATGATTAAAGCTGTTTTGCTAAGACATCGTGTGACCCTGTTTGAAATTTTTTCTGGGATTCTATCCTGTCAATGCTTGTCATAAAAGAGCTACAACTATTTCAAATAATTGAGCAAATAAAAAATGGTGGAGTGAGGGTTATAGAAGAGTATTTTATTGAATATTATGCTAAATTGTTAACATATTTCATATTCAACCTTGAAAATCACCATGGAAGTGTCATTATCACCACTTAACAGTTGAGCAATTTGTGGATAATATCAATCACATCCCAAGACCAGGTTAGAAACTATGTTACACCTAAATTCCAAAGTATGTGCCTTTTATACTATCTTGTGTGCAACAACACCATATCCACAATCTTATGACGAGAATTGTACCTAATACAAGATACATCTGAAATCAACTCATTTTTATTTAACAATGATGAGATTATTTATGATTAAACTCTAGAGTTGGTTGAAACTTCTTGGTTGGTTTAAAGAACGATTTTCCAAACTTCAATAATACCTTCTCAATGTAAGAACACAAAACAACCCCAATAAAAAAAGAAAAAACAATAAAAAGGAAGAATGAATTCAACAGGGCCATTTCCTTAATATAACAGGCAAGGAAGAGACTTAGTAATTAACTGTTCTTACAGATTCTAGCTTATGCAGATGTAAGTTATCTAATCACTACTTTATTAGCTTGCATAGATTGGATGCTTTCTAATGGCATCTGTACATTTTGTGCTTCACTGATGTTATAGGACTCATCACTATGGTCTGGATAAGAAAACTCTGTGGCTTTGTATTTCAATGATAGGAGAAAATTACATACTAAATGTTGAACAGAAGAACTCTCTTTGAGTTTAACATCAGAAGTACAAGTGGTTAGTGAAGTGTGAGGTTGGATCTCTTATTTACTGTGTTCGTCTTCATGCCAGGAAAGGGAAAAAAGCCAAAATAACAAGCCTACACGGATTTTCCAGTGATATGAATCAATTAAAATTCAGGAGGAGAGAAAACAAAAGTCCAGAGCAATTTATTAATTTGTTTACAGCTGTTTGAATATGTAATATGAAAGAGTAGTTTGGGGAATAGCTGTAGATTGGGGGATATATTGATTTTGATGATATTGCTCACAGAAATAGACAAGTGCTTTTGATGTATAAACTGCTACAGTGTAACTTGTTTAGTCTATTGATTCATGAGCTTTGATGGAGTTGTGTGTGCCTGCTGTTCTGGGACTCATTGAAAAATGAGATGCCATTTCAATGTGTGCAATGAAGAGTATATTAAAATGTGAAAAGCCAATGGTTCTTTCTTTTATTGTACCATAGTTTTTGTTCATGTGGCCAAAGGTTTTGCAGAGGCCACCACTATATCTGCTTTTTAAAAGGAGAGGAAAGCATGCATCAAAATTAATGCTTTAAACCTGCTCAATTAAAATTAAAGAAAACATTTAGAGATGTCATAAAGAAATAGAATTTTTTTAGATAATGATGAAATTTTGAGATAAAACAATAGCTTAGTTATAAGAGGCTAAATATCGAGATATTATTGAGATTAAATTCAAAATTAAAATCTTCATACTTCATTTTTGACAATAAAAATAAGATACCACTTTATAGTGATTCAAAACTTAGGTTGCTAAGATTAGAAGTTACTTTTTAGTTCACATCTCATGAGCACTGGGACACTAAAAGTTGGCATGAGTATCTTTAAAAATAATTTTAAATAATAATTTTGGTATGCATGTGTTATAGAGTATGCATCTTTAAATATTTCTTTTTACTTAAGGCTTCATAAAGAAACCACAGAAATGGAAGTTCTTTCATATAATACAAGGTGGTTTTCCAGAAAAGTTAACTGAAGGTAAGATTGAATAATTGTCTAGTTCAAATAGTTCTTGACAAATTCAAATGTTCTGCGTATTTCCTGAAGTCATTTTTAACTTACGCCACTCTTCCTTTCATTGTCCTGTAGTGAAAAGTACAAGATGTAAAGTGCCATTCTCAATTATTTTAACAGAGTGCAGCTAGAGATCGTTCAATTTATACTGTGCAATATATGTGCTCAACTACTGATAATGATGGTCAAAGAAATGGCCATCCTTAAATATATATGTGTATATATGTGTGTATAGATATGTATGCATATCTATATATGGATATCTAAGATGGTACTTTGCTTAGTGTTTTATTTATTTTTAAGGGTTTGATTTATTTTATTTTGACTCATATAGGGAATTATTAAGATGAAAATACTCATGCTAAGGAGCAAATACCCCCTGGAGGATAATAGTGTCTTGCCTGTTCTGGGTCATCTCAGTGAAAGTCATGTTTAAATAAAAGATATGCTTGATAACTGGTGTTGGTATATCTCTCAGGGGGATTTAGCGATGGACTCCCCAGAGGCATCCCACGGTGTAAAGATCAAGCCTTGTCTTTCTACTCTCTAGAGATATTTGCTTACACACCATAGTGATAAACCCAAGGCTCCTGCCCTCTCTGGCCCAGAGACAATTTATTCACATGTAAGAGTACTGAGTATTGCAAGTAGAATAAAATCCTCACAGCTTGTGACACACCAGTAAGTCTTACACTTACATATTAGAATTAACGAAAACAAGACAGATAAATGAAGCCCACAAGTTTTTAGTTTAAAACAATATTCCACGTGTGGGTGCGTAAATATACTACATACAAAGAGTGCTTTGCATTTATGATTACAGTAGATAATTGTGAGATGGGAACATATTCCTGGTTTATCTCACAAACCCACAAAATTAAGCAGAAAATCTTTCACAGCTGAAGTCAGAGAGAGATTAAAAACAAGAAGAAAATGCAGGAGAAATACAAAATGTGAGACAAACTCAATGCTGTATTGTTAGTCTTGAAGATGGGAAAGGAGCCATGAGCCAAGGAAGGAGGGCAGCTTTTAGTCACTGAGACCTGTCCTTAGCTGACAGCAAGCAAGGAAATGGGGACCATAGTTTTACCCCAGCAAAGAACCAAATTATGTTAACAACTAAAGGACCATAGAAACAGCAGCCCCTATCCTCAAAGTCTTTGGAAAGGAACTCTATCCTCTCAGCACCCTGAGTTAAGTTCAGCAAGACCCATGTCAGGCTCTGATCTATGAAATGGTTAAGATATAAACTTATGTTGTGTTAAGCCACTAAGTTATGAACATTTTTAATGATAACATTAGGAAATGAATATACCATGTTTATTTTTGATACTCCATCAACTTGATTTACTCCACAATCTCCACTTCTCCCTTCTTTCAATAGCAGTCTTTTTATTTTCATTTGGGAAATAGCATCTCCATTCCATCCTGTGTGGGTTGAAGAAACAGGTAACATCTTTAGCCTTGACTAGCCAATCAGTACTTTTTTTCTGCTACCAAATGTTTTTACTTTATGGATAAAAACTTTACATAAAAGAGTCGAGAAAATACTGGACACATTTTTTGGAATTGTAAGTCACCATTCTCTCTCCTCAAGGGCTTTGGTAGAGGGAGATTGATAATTCCTTGGCTGGAGACATCTGTGGCCATGTGTGCAGAGTCTGAAGCAGTGTGAGACTACATAGGGCCTGAAAAGACATAGATTCTTCTGAGACTATTTTAATTCTCTTCTTTTAAATGTGCAAATTCTTTGGTTGTTTGTCACATGCATTTATGTTTGCTTTCTCTCTTTTGCAATAAAACCCATTAATATGCATACTAGAGTTTACTCTAGCTGAGATTTGCATGTGTAAGTCAAAACTTGGTATGAATGTCAAATTAAAAAAACTAATATAATATGTTGATAGGATTGACTGAATCAGAGATTATATATTAAAATTATAAAAATAAAGAAATGAATAGCTATACTTTGTGAACAGAATCTTTGGATATAGAAACCCAAAATTCATGGTTATATATAAAATATGCTTGCAGATTGCTTTTATCTCAATAAGTTGATTTTTCCTCTTCTTAATTAGTAATAACACATTAGGATGCCTCCCTTTATGTATAGGGATATATAAATCTAATCAGAAAAACCATATATCTCATAATGGTTAGTTGGCATGGTAGACATCTCTTCCTTTACACTGTCATTCTTTTTTTGAAAACTGGCATTTCTGCTTTCTTCTAGAGGAAACACCACTGTGACTCTGGATTAATTTCGTTTGGGGAGATTTATCACCACCTTTGTGACGGAAGTGGCTTCTGATGGCCTTTACGTGGATCAGTGTATTCATGCTTTTAGCCTCAGTGGATGTGCATGCTAAGTTCGGTCAATGAGGCATAGTTTGAGATTGTTTTAGTGAGGAGGAAAATAAATTTAATGTTCTATCCTTTCACATGATTTTTCTCTTTTCTGAAAAAAGACAAAGCTCTATGTCTCACTGCTGTTTTGTGCAAGAGGAGTACCACCAGTTAGCAATGTTGGTTGGGGTTAGAAAGGCACTCCGAACCCAAGATGGAGGCTGAAGAGCAAAAGTATAGAGTATGATAGAATTGCGACCTTGCTGACATTACTAGAGTCATCTGATATCCTTGGATTGTTTTCATTATATAGAGCAATAAAAATCATTTCTTGAGGCTAGTTTGAGTTGGATTCCATTTTACCTATTATACATTTAATTATTGAGAATTCATGAATGCTGTGTGATATGCTATAGAACTTTCATCACTATTTGTTCTTCATACTTTTTTTATGTATTTACCGATAACTATAAGGTATATAGGTTGGAATAAAATTCATAAATGGGAAATTTTTGCAATATGTTTAATTTATAGATTGCAGGAATGTTTTATAGTACTTAAGAGTAGGATTTCCAAACCAGCATCCTCTTTAACACCTGGGACCTTATCAGAAACAAGTTTGAAAATCACTGGTTTAAGAAGACAAAAATTACTATCACATAACTAAGTGGTCAGTAGTTTCTGTTTGGTATCTTGCAATATGAAATAAATTTAAATTGTGTGGCACTCAATATTGATGAGACTTTAGGGGAAATACAGGCTTGTTGTTAATAGTGGCATAATTCAAAACATAAGAGATGGACATTGATTTTTCTAAAATGGGTTATTGATAAAATGGAGAAATGGTTACCTTGGTACTTGGACAAATTTCTCAATCAAAGTATAGTGAACCATGGTAGCTTTTTTTGTTTTTGTTGCTTTGTACATAAAATTTTCTATCTTTTTATTTAGAGAATAGAAAATTGTAATCCAGCATACAGGGTTAAACATGTATCCTGGGATTAGCTATGTACTATAGTATACTATACTATACTATACTTTTTCATGGCAATATTAATTGTATAAGGTAAAAACAAATGACCAAATATCTGCAATAAACACACACACACACACACACACACACACACACACACACCTATATGCAAATATATATGTGTGTGTGTATATGTATATATATCTCTCTCTATATATATATCTTTTTAAAGCAGAAATAGTACGTAAACTTTGGGTGACAGGAATCTTTTTTCCTTTCTGCCAATATTTTTAAACTATAATTTTAGCCATTCGGGGAGATAACTGTGAATGAAGCTGAGCTGAGCAGGGGTAAGCAAAAAAAAAAAAAAAAGTAGATATATAAAAACAAAAATGAAAGCACATACACACAAAAGTACAAGTTAAATACAGTTATCTCATACTAAGCAAAGGAGCCCAAGAGACACAATGGGCTGAGACACAAAGGAAGAGATAGTTTCCTCACCAAATGGTTCTGGGAAAATTGGAAATCCATACACAACAACATGAAATTAAACTCCTAGTTCTCACCTGCACAAAACTCAAAATGGATCAAGGACCTAGGAATCAGACCAGAGACCCTGCACCTAATAGTAGAAAAAGTAGACCCAAATCTTCATCACGTCTGCTTAGAACCAGACTTCTTTAACAAGACTCCTAAAGTGTAAACTAAAATCAAGACTAAATCAATGAGATAGATTCAGACTAAAAAGCTTTTTCTCAACAAAGGAAACAATCACTAACTCAGAGAGCCTACAGAATGGGAGAAAATCTTTACCACACATACTTCAGATAGAGCACTAATCTCCAGGACTTATAAAGACCTCAAAAAACTTAACAACAAAAATACAAATAACTCGTCAATAAATGGGCTAAGGAACTGAGCAGACACTTCCCAGAAGAATGTACACAATCAACAAATATATGAAAAAAATGTTCAAGATCTCTACTAATTATAGAAATGCAAACCAAAACTACCCTAAGATTTCATCTCACTCCAATTAGAATGGCAATTATCAAGAAAACAAGCAACAATAAATATTGGCAGGATGTGGGGGAAAAGGCACACTCATACACTGCTGGTGTGATTGCAAATTGTTGCAACCACTCTGGAAAGCAGTATGGATATTTCTCAGAAAACACAGAATGGAACCACAATTTGACCCAGCTATCCCACTCTTCAGCCTATACCCAAAGGACTTAAAATCAGCATACTACAGTGACACAGCCACATCAATGTTTATAGCAGTTCAATTCAAAATAACTAGATTGTGGAACCAACCTAGATGCCCTTCAATGGATGAATGGATAACAAAATGTGGAATATATACACAATAGAATATTACTCAGTCTTAAAGAGAAATGAAATTATGGCATTTGCAGGTAAATGGATGGAGTTGGAAAATATCATGCTAAGTGAGATAAGCCAATCCCAAAAAAACAAAGGCCAAATGTTTTTTGTGATAACTGGATGCTGATACATAATGGGGAGGGGGGTTAAGGAAATAATGGAGGAACTTTGGATTGGGCAGAGGGAAATGAGGGGAGGGAAGTAGGCAGAAGGCTGGGAAAGATGATGGAATGAGAGGGACATCATTACCCTATGTACATATATGATTACATTAATGGTGTGACTCTACATTGTGTACAAACAGACAAAATAGAAAGTTGTACTCCATTTGTGTACAATGAATCAAAATGCATTCTGCTGCCTAACTAAATAGAACAACAACAAAAAAAAAAACACAAATTCCAGATTAAAACTGAACTATTACTTTGATCCTGTGAGCTACTCAGTATTTAAGAAAAAAAGTTATTTATGCTAAAACTATTTGTATTGGGTATCTGAATGTGCAGTAAAAAAATCTTTAATTCTAGGCACAAAACAGAGGCTACTAAATCTGCATATATTTAACAGGGTAGAACAGAGATAAGTATACTAGCATTCTCCATTTAGACCAACACATTTTTAAAAATTCTGTATTTTCCTTCTTAATCACTAACACTACCAAATTTGACCATTTGTGGCTCGATACAATGTTATCAAAGATCCCAATTTTTTATTCATAGCATTTAGGAAATTATAATATTTAAATTAATCTGAATTTAAAAATCAATTGATAAAAAACAAAACTACACCGAATATTGATTTATTTACACCTATTTCTAATTGATGAGAATATTAAAATGTGGACAGCATGTTTAATAGTAAGTTGTTATAGCTTCAATTTTATCCAATTTTATTTTAATTTTATGTGTAATCTCTTTTCCATATGGATTTCTTAAATCATTGGTTCTCAAACCTAGTCTATGTAAGCATCATTTGGAAAATGTAAAAGTAAATTTAAAATACTTTGAAAATATAAAAATTCAATAACTATATCCATGCTCAACTCTCCAAAATTCTGATTTAATGGAGATGTCATGATCATTTGCTTTTGGATGTGTTACAAATGACTTACTATTTAGCCAGGGTTATAAATCACTGATTTGAATCACCATCGCCAATTAAAGAGTCATCTAAAGTCTCTTCTAGATAGTTAATTCTTAGACCTATTTTTAGATATTTAAAAATATGCAATGAACCTAAATCAATTTAGATATATACAGAAATTTGTTTATATATGTGTGCATATATATGTGTAGATATATATATGTATATGTATATATATATTTATGTACATATATATGTATATATATGCTTATATATACATATATATATACAACCTTCATTCACATATTGGATTAACACTTTTTTAAATTTCTGAACATACTTCCTTTTCTTATAAAACATGTTTTTATATCAAGTTAGATTTAATTGCATCATCGGGGTTAGTAACTCCATATATCCACCTATTGTTCCACATTATTTGATTAATAAGATAGTATTTACTGAAGATCTTAGACATAAAATAATGACCTTTCCTTGTTGAAGAATTTTTGCACTTAGGTTGAAATTTGTCCTCTGCTATTTTTTTTTGGGTGGGGGACGTGGGGTACCAGGGATTGAACTCAGGGGCACTCAACCACTGAGCCACAACCCCAGCCCAATTTTGTATTTTATTTAGAGACAGGGTCTCCCTGAGTTCCTTGGGGTCTTGCTAAATTGCTGAGGCTGGCTTTGAACTCTCAATCCTCCTGCCTCAGCCTCCTGAGCCGCTGGGATTTTAGGCGTGTGCCATCATGCCAACTCTGTCTTGTGCTCTTTAACCTGGTGTCATATCAAGGCACTTTCCTACAATTTTTTTGTTTTAATTTTTTGTTTGTTTTTGGTATTGCATTTCACAAATACTGACCTCTTTAATGTTTGATTTTGATCTTTTAAATTTGAATTAAAAGTTATTCAGAAAAGTATGCATAGCATAATAAAATTCTAAGTAGAGACCCTAACATCCTCAATTTTACCAGTTTGGGCATTCAAATATATTTCTCTGATTTTTTTTAATCCTTTCAGAAAAAACTTTCATATAGAGACCCTCATCTCTATAGATCATTAGACATTTTTGATTAATAATGTTTGAGATTAGTGCTCCATAAGTATCATTAATTCTGTATTATTTGTACTATAAATTTAATGGACAATATTGCTTCAATTTTAGAACTAAAGCTAAAAATTTCTGGAGACGAGTAATAATTAGGCCAGGAAGTCTTACTCTAGTGTGTGTGTTTGATGTGTAACACTTTCATTGAGATATAATTCACATAGCATACAGTTTTCCCATTTAAATTATATAACTCAATTTGTATTACTATTTTCAGAGGGATGTATTGTACTTACCACAAAATCTAAGTTTAGATAATCCCTAAAGGAAGCCATGTATTCATTAGCAATCATTCCACACCCATTCATTAGGCCCAGACCCTAGGTACCCACTAACCTACTTTCAATTTCTAGAGATGTCTTTTTTAGTACACTCCAAAGTATACATACACATAATATGTGAAATTATGTGACTATTTTCACTTAGCATATTTTAAAAGATCATCCTTGTAATACCATGTATCAATAATTCATTACTTTTAATAATTGAATAATAATTCATTGTATGGCTATGTTATATTATACTTGCCTAATTATCAGTTGAGGGACATTTGGATTGTTTCTATTTTGTTGATGTTATGAGCAATGTTGTTGTGAATCATCTGAAAGTTTTTCTATGAACATGTTTTAATTACATGTAAATACATACATGTACTGGCTTGAATAGTACACCCAAAATGATTTGTCCATGATCTAAACTCTGAAAACTATTAATAGGACTTTATTTGGAAAATGTTCTTTGCCAATGTAACTGGATCAAGAATCTTGAGATAAAATCCCTGTGATTATGGAAGTGGGCTCTGCATCCCATGACAGCTGTTCTTATGGCTGACTTTAATGTGTCCAATTTGTAATCCCAGGAAACTGTGAAAAATGATTTTATTTGGAGAAGAGTATTTGCAAGTGTAATTGGTTAAAAATCTTGAGATAAGATCATTTGAAATTATCAGTGTGGATCCTAAAACCCAATGATGTCTTTACAAGAGAAAGCTGAAGGGAAATTTGAGTTGCAAAGGAGGCCCAGTGAAGACTGAGGCAGGGATTTGAAACGTGCAACCCACAGCCAAGGAGTATCTGGGCCAAGTAAGGCTGGGTGAGACAAAGAAATATTTTGCTTTCTGGGGAATGGGAGCATTACCACAACTTTGATTTCAGACTTCTGGATTTCAGAACCATGGAATTTTTTCTTTTTTCTTTTTTTTTTTTTTTTTTGCTGCAAGCCACCTACTTTTTTGCACTTTTTTACATCAACTGAGGGATACTAATACAACCTACAGGAGGGATTACTGGGTCATATGATAGTGCTGTATTTGCTATTTTGTGAAATTGTCAAACTCTATTCCAAAATAGTTTCACATTTTTAAATTCCTACCATGAATGTTCCCATTTCTCAATATCCATGCCAGTATTGGTACTATGCATTTGGTAGTAATCACTCTACTTGGTGTGAAGTAGTAGATCTGGTGGTTTTGATTCACATTATGCTAATGATCAATAATATTGAGTCCTTTTCATGTGCTTATTGTCCCTTTGAATAACTTAAAAAATGTCTGTTCAAATTCTTCAATGCCTGCAAATTGTTTTTTTTTGTCTCAATGCTGCATTTAAAATTGATTTTTATTCTAGATACAGTCCCCTTCTCAGATACACAATTTATAGTGCTTTCTATTTTGTTTTCTTTTCCTGTTCTGTATGTGGTCTTCATTGTCTTTTTTTTTGTGGGGGGGATGGCATGGTTTGCAGCACAAAATATTTGAAATTTAATGCAGCCCAATTAATCTTTTTATTTTCCTCTTGTCACTTATACTATTGGTATTGCACCTAAGAAAGCATTGCATAATCCAAAGCAATGAGAATTTAACTCTTGGAGTTCATGACACATTTTTTTGAATTGTCTTTGGGGATAGTGAGAGGTAGGGAATGGACTTCATTCTTTTTCTCTTTATATCTAGTTGTCCCAGCCCAATTTGTTGGAGAGACACATGTTGCCCTACTGGATTATCTTGACTGTCTTGAAAATCAGTGAATGAGAAATGTAAAAGTTTTTCAAGACTCTTAATTCTATTCCATTGAAGGACAGATCTAACTTTATGTTAGTACCACAGTGTCTTGATTAACCTATCTGATAGTAAGTTTTGAAATTGAAAGATGAGAGCTCTGCAATTTGCTCTTTGCCTAATATTTTTTGTCTCTTCAGTGTCCCTTGCATTTTCATATGAATTTAGCAACTATATTGTACATTTGTACGTTGTACAAAAACACATCCAAGCTTTTGATAGGTATTCTGCACAATTTTTATGTGCACTTGAGAGCACAGTCATTTAAATAATAGTCTTTATATCCATGAACAAAGCACCTTTTTCCATTTATTTAGAACTTTTTCTTATTTTTACAATGTTTTATATTAGTATTAGTATACAAGTCTTAAAATTGTTAAATTTGTATCTAAGTACTTTTTTCTCATAAAAGAAATAATTTATTTTCTGTATTTAACTGCATAATTATCACCTCTTCATTAATTATATTCACAAGTATTTCATGCACCCTAATCTTGCACCAAGACAGTTTAGTAATACATGATATTTTTAGTAACACTGGCACAATTTTTTTTTAAAAACTTCACTATTTGCACCTGCTTTTTTGGAAAAACAGATATTGGCATAAAAATCTGAGAGAAGAATGGAGGAACTTTAGATTACAAAGAGGGAAATGAGAGGGGGAGGGGTGTGTGTGAAAAATGGCGGAATGAGACAGACATCATTACCCTATGTACATGTATGATTAACATGAATGGTTTGAATGTACATCATGCACAACCATAGAAATTAAAATTTGTACCCCATTTGTGTATAATGAATCAAAATGAAGTCTGTAAAAACTGAAAAAATAAATTTAAAAATCTGCAGTGATTCTCCAGTGAAATACAGTAATTTTATTGAAGAATGTTAAACACTATTATACAGAAACACTGATGATTATTATATATTGACTTTGTAGCCCATATATTTGTTAAATTTATTTCCTTTTCTTTAAGATTTTCTATACATAAGATCATGTCATTTTTAAGTAGAACCAATTTTATTTCTTCCTTTCCAATTGGTTCCTTTTTTCCTTTTTTTCTTTTCTAACTGCACGGGCTAGAATTTTTAGCCCAATGTTAAATTGATGATCAAAAACATGCTTGTATTATTCCTGAAATCAAGGAAAATATTCAGTCTTTCAAAATTAAGCATGATATTTGCTTTGTTGTTGTTGTTAGTTTGTTTAGTCCCTTTATTTGGTTGACAATATGCCACTTATTTAAAAATTTTCAGCAATTTAAATAATTTTTTCAACTGCTTTTTTGATGTCTGCTGATGTATAATTTGTGTATTTTAACAAACATAAACTTATTTGAAGTGCCATGATAATACTTCTTGTATATCTGTATATATAGATACCTCGAATCTGAATACCATTTTCTTACCATCTTTCCTGTCCTTTGTGGCATTGCTGTCATTCATTTCATTAATGCACATATTTCATTTGTTTAATACTGTGTTATCACTTATTTTAAACAGTTATCTTCAGGCTTCAGTACAATTAACAAATATAAGATTTTATTTCTTATGAATTCTTTCATTTTTCCTCCATTTTTATTCTTTTTTTCCTTCTATAACACTATTCTTTATATAGACCTAAAGTTCAAATATGTCTCATTTTTTGTATGTCAGAAGACGTTTTAATATTTCTTTCAGAAAGTGACTGCTTTCAATGAATTTCCTCAGCTTTTGTTTAAAAGAGAAACTATTTCTCTTTTACTGTAATGGTGGTTTTTTTCCTGGATGTAGAATTCCAGTGTGTGGGTTTTGTTTTTGTTTTTGTTTTTTGTTTTTTTTTTTCTCCTCCTTCTCCTTCTCCTTCTCCTTCTCCTTCTCCTTCTCCTTCTCCTTCTCCTCCTCCTCCTCCTCCTCCTCCTCCTCCTCCTCCT
>JAJEJO010001183.1:0-16063 GCA_020662805.1 Glaucomys volans
CATCGCACAAGCTTCCACTTCTCCTTCTTCTTCTTCTTCTTCTTTTTTTAAATCAACACTCTATTTTACTCCATTCATTTACTTGCATGGTTCATGTTGAGAAATTGGCCATAATTTTTATCCTCATTTTACTCTAGGTTCTTTCTTCTTTAAAGAAATTATTTTGTTGTTTGATTTTCCACTTTTGAATATGATATGTCTCAGTGTTATCTGTTTGCATTTGTTTAGTTTTGTATTTATAGTGATATGTGTTCCCTAAATTTATGAATTACCATCTTTCATAATGGCAAATTTATGATTTACCATCTTACATGGAAAGACTTTGCTATTATTAGTCAAATTATTTCTTTTATTCCATTTTCTAACTTTTCCTTACCTAAATTAATTTCAAACTTGTGTTGCAGATTTTAGATGTTCTGTTATCTCTGCTTCCAATCCTTGTTCTCTTTGCATTTCAGTTTAGGAAGTTTCTACTGATGTGTGCCAAGCTCATGATTTTTCTATATCCCATCTACTAATAAGCTCATTTCTTACATACTGCTTTTATTTCTAGTACGTAGTATATTCTCAGTTTTCTTCTTTAACATTGATAAACAATGTTTTGATATTATCTGTTTTCATTAGTTTTCTTAACATATTAACCACATTTATTTTTAATCCCTGCTTCAATGGAACTCAGGGACACTTGACTACTGAGCCACATCCCCAACCTTATTTTGGATTTTATTTAGAGACAGTGAGGTTGCTAGATTTTAAGTTAATCTATGTTTAATGTTGCTCTACCTTGAGGAGGTAGAACCTTAATATGCTCCATATTGTCTTTGAACATCTCCTCAGATAGAGACATTATCATACAGCTCTCTCTCTTATCATACAGCTTTCTCTGTTGTAATTCACTTTCAGCATACTGGATCCCTAGTGGTGTGGTGATACACTGTGTTGGAAAAGGAGCACTGTATAATTTTATGATTAGATCTCAGTTTTTTCATGAGCTCTGATGTCTTGACTGTGTTTCCAATGGCACAGCCTTTTCCCCCTTGGCTTCTACAACTTTCCTTGAATTCATCATTCCCAATTTATTTCTTTGAAGTCCTGATCTCTCCTCTCTGTTGACTATGGTGATATCATTTTTCAGGAGAAAAAAAATACTACAGAGGTCTTAGTGCAGAGAAAACATTTCTCCTATCTGGAACAGGTTGTAGAAAATTCTTCCCTCTGGAAATTAGAAATTTATTATGGGGAAAGTTCTAAATGCATTGAACAATGACTGCTTTTGCTGTTCACTGACAGATGGACAAAGAACTTTCTTGAATCTTTGCTGTGCGAATTTGGTGGGACAACTAGAAGTAATGCCCATGAAAAGGTCTAACTCTCCTCTATAACTATGACCCCCAGCTTATCATTCTTGTGTTAATAAACACTCAACCTCCAGCAATTCATCAGTAGGACTATTGGACTGTTCTTAAAATTGTGATGCATAGTCTGGTCAGAGTTTAGATTTGAATTGGAGAATAAAGTAGAAGAGTTCTCTATGTTTTAAAATACATTTAAAATAATGATTTAAGGTTTCATGTTATTTCAGTATAAACATTTTAAAACAATGTTTATGAATATTCTTTTAGCTGTAATTATACTTAAATTTATATCTTTATCTGTGTTCTCCTTCAAGGATATTAAAATGTTATTACTGTAATACAACTTAGATGTACTGCAGGAAAAAAAACTCAGTGTCTTCAAATTTATTTTATAAACTCATCAAAATTATTTCTATTTCTATTTTCCAAATCTCAGTTTTGAAAACAAAATCTAGTCAGCTAGCCAACAACCTGGAATTTAGAGCTATCTCTTTTCAATTGTTTTTCTCTGGAGAAAAACTTCATTACCAGTCCTCTCAATTAATTAGTCCTTCAAATTAATATTCTTCAAGAAAATGTCCAACATTCATTTACAAAAATATAAACCATATTATGACATGTCTAAAAACTTCAGTTCATCACTGTCTTGAAAGGTCACTTGATGCAGTCATTTGGAATTTGGGAAAATTAACATAACTATATGAGATAAATTTGATATTTGTATAAATAATTAATAGTCACAGAATCATTAAAGCTTTTCTATGTTTAGAGTGCCACTCTGGCAAAATAGTCACAAATGAATTTTGTGTAAATTTTGTCTGGCTGATAAAATATGATCCTCCTACAAAGACCACAATTTACTATCCTATGGAGTGACACCTGAGCCAAAAGCAAGAATGTGTAGGTTGTTAGGCTTTAATGAGGACCCATACATACGAGTGTGGTTTGAGAGCTCTCAGAGTGGACACTTAATTAAACATTAATGAGACATTCTCAATGACTGTCTCCTGTGAAGGGCGGTATCAATGTAAAAGGGGAAAATGTACAAACGCAGGAATTTGAAGGATTCTGAATGGGCTGAATATGGACAAGTAATCTGGACTGCTACCATTTCTTTTGTATCTTGGAATATGGAGAGCCATTCATGGAGTTATGCCTAAGTGCTGCTGTATTCTACAGCTTTGGAAAACTAAAAGATACTTAGAGGTATCTTCTCTGTTCTCCCAATGCTTTTGTTTCCAATTTTTTGCATGTCACATATGAATATTCTTTTCATTTATTCTTTAATTAAGCAGCTTTGATATTTTAATTAATTATTTTTACATTAGTGAAATATTTTGACATTTTCAATGATTGATTCCTCTTTTATTTAGAAGTTTGAATCAACCATCTTAACCTAATAGAATGTATGTCCTCTTTTGAATTCATGTTAGAAAGTCAATATGAAATTTTAAAATGTTAGGTTAGTAAAAAATGTAGTGCATTAAACTTAAACTCACTTCAGAAAATACTTTGATATAAATAGGTATTTTGATATGTATATATCAGTTCAAACTGAATTGATTTCATCAAAATATTTTTTTGAATTTAGAAAGAAGTTAGCAGTCATTGGTTGTTCTTCATTTACATGGTAACATAAACTCTAAGATTTTGATTATTGTGTGTATGTACTTATAATCTTGTGAGTTCTATTATAAACTCATTTTTGGAAAAAGCAGAAACAATGCAATTGATCATTTGTAAATACATGTCAATTATATATAAAAATTAATAATTATTTAACCTTTTATCCCTATCTAAAAATGTAGTAATTATTTCCTTGAAATATTAAGAAATAAATCAAAATAGAATTAATTTCAATACCTTTCCTGTAAAATAGTAATTTAAGTTTAATAATTAAAGAACTTGTAAATATCTCAGTTATTTTGTAAATGCTATGGATTCACTGTTTTAATACTCCTCAATATAAACATTTCTTTGTAGAAAAGCTGTATTTTATCATGAGATATACACATTATGAAAAATGAAATTCTTTAAAGTGTATTTCTTAAAATATTTGTTTCTAAATTTTATTTTAGATACCTATGTGTTATTTAAAATAATCGAAATTACATATACATAAACACACATGCATACATACTATTTGTATGTATAAGATATATATGTATATACACACATATATATAAAATATATATAATATTTTTACTTCCTAGTTCATTTGTAAATGAAAATGCTCTGGAAAATAAGAGGAAGCAATTTTAACCATTCATTGGCAATATTTGGAAATCTTCCAGTGTAATCTGATAAAAGCATAAATACCTATGTTAACAGTAATAGAATAATGAGTTAAAAAATCAGGGAAAAGCCTGGGAATTCTAGAGATTTTCTAATTTCTATAGACTGACTGACACCACTACTAAGTATTAGGAGAGAAATTTTTAGCAAGGGAATCCTGACCTGTAGGCAATACAGAGCACCTTAGCACCTGAAAGGGTAGTTTTCTATACCTTAGAGTCATAGCCTACATCATTTGTATTGCTTTTTCTTTCTTTTCTCTTTTCTTTTGCTTTATATTCTTTCCTTTCCTTTTCTTCAACATGACATTGGAAAATACTGAAATTGTTTTAATATTTATTTCTAACTGCCAATACATAAAAATAAAACAATTATAAAACATTCTGTTCTTATGGTTCTTTAAATGCATTTATAATGTTCATATGTTCTCAGAATGTTCAATATGTCCTTGCTCACAGTAACAGCAGTGACTAATAGTAAATTATTCCAAAAAATTGAACAAAATTAGAAGTTAAATGATCTGTTTATTGTTATAGAAGGATGAAGAGGTGATTCTGATTTGAAGATCAGAGGTATTCTGTGTTCAGTGTCCTAGGTTTCTAACCATTAAGCCAGGTGACTGTATAAGTGACCTCTTGCACCCACACTCACATCCATACACATCAAATCATTCACACTTATATACTCTGTTTCACCACGCTGTTGACTTTTCAAATATGAGATGGCTATTGTGATATTACAAAAAGGTGTCAAAGTAAATATTGTGAATACAGAAAAGATCAAGAGGTAATAGAGAAAATGCATTAATTGGCAATATTTCTCTTTCGAGATTAAAGGAAAGTCTAAAGTACTAAAAGGTTTTATTAGGAAAAAGGGTATAATTGTGAGTGCAATTAGAGACAAAAGACTGAGTAAAGGGAGGTGAGTGCGGGGAAAAGAACAATTGAACTTCTGTGGTTTTTATTTGTAGTTTCACAATGTGTTCCTCTGCTTCACAATTACTAAAAACTGAAACACTGCAAATGAAGAATAATTGAGTCCTTGCAGTATAAGTAATACCAACACATTCCAATTTTATCAAAATGATGTTTTATTTTGTATTCTAAATTTAGATAGAGGCCACTATGTAATATTTAAAATTATGTAATTTTTCTACATAAAACTATCTGCCAATCACATATCCTGTTTTCTTTTTTTCATTTTATTCTTTTGGTTTCAGACATTTGCTCAATTGACTCTGTGAAAAGAAAAACATGAAGTGCTGTTTTGTGCACTTCTATCAATTATTTGAGTCACTCAAGGAATCATACTGCACAATATGTCCCCTATGTATTTTTTTTTTCTTTAGGAACCAGGTATTGAACTCAGGGACACTTGACCACTGAGCCACATCCCCAGCCCTATTTTGTATTTTATTTAGAGACAGGATCTCACTGAGTTGCTTAGGGCCTTGCTAAGTTGCTGAGCTGGCTTTGAACTTTCGATCCTCCCGACTCAGCCTCCCGAGTCGCTTGGATTACAGGTGTGCGCCACCACGCCGGGCTCCCCTATGTATTGCTTAGCACCTCTCAGTTTTGCATCTTTGTTTGTTTCCTGATAATTAATAGATGATATATGATAGTTTATAGGCAGTTTTTGTTGTTGTTTTTTTGTCAGATATTGTCCTTCCCCATTTCAGTTAGAGGAGGTTGAGTTTGGAAAATAAGCAAGCAATTAAATAAAAAATCTTGATCTGTTGAGTTAAAGTAGACACTGATTCCTAAAATTCTGTCTATAATAATCTACCAACTGTTTTATTTCCTTCCAAATACTTATTTTTAAGTTTTTAATTTATCCTGTGCATGTATTTATCATGGCACAAAGAACTTGCATATTTCCACAACATCTATTTTTATGTTCTCCCTTGGTTGCTCTGTGGATGGTATGCAAATCTGAAGTCAAAGGCACAAGAGTTTACCTAAGTGTGGGATCAGATGTGAGTACCTTGGTTACTCCTGTCTGAGACCACAATCAACTTACCTCTAATTATCTCATGAATGATGAAAGCATATTTCCATAATTGCCTTCTTCCCAAGAGTGCTGGCTGATTCACCGACTCATTAAATATGACCATTTGTTGTATTCTGCTTCAGAAAGGCAATCTGGCAACAGACCACTGATACCAAAGGGCAAGAAGCTAGTCCTAACCACTGTGTAAAATGACAAAGAGGTTTGCAGAACTCAAATAAAACTACTGCTGTTTAAATAAGGAGGATTTGAGAAAAACCCATGCAGGTTAATTTGAGATGAGGTGAATCTGAGCCAAAATATCAGGGTATAATTTGATTATACTTTATAATTTATTGCACAATTGTTATTTATAAAATTCCAGTTAATATAATATCTATAGATCCTTAAAAACATATTGCCAAGTAATTGATTGCTTTCACACATGAAGCAAGGAATTAGTTTTTTCATCATGAAAATATCACACAAATATTGTTATTGAATAACAATAGCTAACTTTAACTGAGTACCTATTATCTCCTGGAGCTAGCAAAACTTCTTGGCAAATCAAATTCACAGCAAATCAAAAAGGGAAATAGCAAACCAAAGTGATAATTTTTTATAGATAAAGGAACTAAGTCTCAGTGAAACAGTAAAATTGACTGTTCAGCCACAGCAATCTGACTGCAGTATTACTCTGATGTTTCTGTACATGTTTTACATCCTCTATAACTGCTTTAATGACTTTATCTATTATGTCCTACATTTGAGCTCCCCTGTTGAGGATTTGGAAAATAAATGAACACAAAATCTAGTTGTGAAAAGAAAGTTAGCATTGTTATGTTTAAGTAATAATTATTAGATAATATCATAATGATTAAAACTTACATATAAGGGAGAATCAATCAGGCTTTTTGAAGGAAGTGGTAACAACTTTCCTAAATTTAAATTAAAAAAAAAAGCCCTTGCATGATGGCAGGCAGTTCAAGGACAATGGATTCCACAACATATAAACATAAAAAGTAAAGCAAAATAAAACACGAAAAATGATAAGTATGGAATACATTAGACTTGTCAATCATTTCACCCAATGTTATTGTTATTTTCACTGAAAGTTCTTCTTGTATTCTGGTATCTTGTTCATAGAATCTTCTAGAATTCTGACTTACGTGAACTTTTGAAATGTGCCTGTGAGTGCTAAGCCACTGCCAACTTGTTGAACTCCTAACTTAGAGCTGTTAGTTTAATGTCTATATGTGGATATGGAAAACTTGGTATTCATTAATGTAACCTCTTCTTTTAAAAAATAGGGGGGTGGAATTTGTATGATGCATAGATTGAATGAAAATAGCTAAGGTTAAGAATTAGATGAAGCTATAAGTCAATGAGAATGGTTTAATTATGTGGTTTCTTAATGATCTTGAGATTATTTCTTAAGGAAAAGCTTCGGAATTCTTTTGAATGATGTGTTCTCTTTAAAAAGAAACAATTGTTTTCGCCATTATTTGAAACTGCAACAGAATTCTAAAGAATAGCAAAGCACCATTATATAATATGAGCTAGAAAATTGAGGGGTTATACTTAATGATTTATATTATCCTTCCCTAATTTTAAGAAGCTGGCTATAGTTTAACTTCTGAATGAACCAAGACAATTATATTTGCACTAAAGCCATAGCTCTGACCCTGTGACAACCAAAGGAAATAAAAGACCGTGAATTATAAATCTCTCTCTGAAATTAATGGGTAGCTTCCTAAGTGAACCATTTAAGTAAGTATCTATATTTTAAAAAAGTAATACTGTGTAACTGCATTTTGTAAGTCTACCACCTAGAGAAGTATTATGTACAGAACACTACAGGTAAAAGATGAATAAATGTTTTCTGCCTACTTCATGCTGAAAACAGTGCAAATTAAATTTATTAAGGGCATATGTTACCTGACAATTCGATGCCATGTGAGATTTTGGGGTAGGGAAGGTAATTTCAGTTTTTTCTTAGAAGTTAAATTCTCATGAAATTTTACAAATAACTCCAAATCTTTTTGTTTTTCACAAAATAAATCTACATATTTCCATTTTCAGCAAAATATAGAGCTATTTCATATGAAGAACAATTTTTTCTTTTTAATCAATAGACTTAAAAAAGCACTTGCAATATGTTTTATTGTATTTCTAAGTGGGCCAGCCATTTTTGTAGTGTAGTTAAGGCAGGAAATATACATTAGGAAATGTACAGTTTGCTGTTATCTTTTTAAGATTACATAGAGAGTAAGCTATAGTTTTGCAATGTAATTAAATACTATGAAGAGAATTATAGGAATGATTAAAATAATGAAATGATCTAAAAAGTAATGTTATTAAATAAGAGCATGGATACGTAAATGGCCTAAAGAAAATTAAATTTCAATAATTTATCATTACATGGCATGATCTGAATCCTTTGTAAATATATATCAAAATAATCACTACACATATTATTTACATTTTAAACAAGACACACTAGAAATCAGTTTTAAGAGAAATAAAACTTTTCAAATAATCAAACTGTATTTTGTTAATCATATTCTGACTGACATACTTGGGTAGGAGAAACCATGTATTTTCAATTAAAATTATATGGAACAAATTGAAAACTAAAATAAAAGAAATAATAGCAGTGGTAAAATTAAATACAAATTATTGGTTAGTCATTTTTGAACATATGTACTTTTCTTCCTGGTTTGTCTTTCACATGATTTTTAAGGATTTTTATTTAAGTGCTCTTGCAATAAAAAGACCAATCACATAGATTGGCCCAGAATAATATATTCAATTGAAATCACCTAGGCCCTTCCTACGCAAATTGTGGCACTTTAACCACTTACCAGAAAGGGATAGTCTCAGTGCTCATGCCAGTCTTGATGAATCGGATTCTAGATTTAATATACCCACATTAAAGTTTGAGAAGCATTGTTTTAGAATATATTATTCCAATCAAAACTATCTGATATTTCGAGTGCCTACAATTGTGCAAATTACCTTCTTCTTTTCATTATTAATGTAAAAACATCTTGAAACCAATTCTCATATTCCTATTCTCAACAGCATGGATTGCTCTTACTGAAGGAATTACTTTTAAAATGAAGAAATGGATGAATGCTGTAATATAAATTTTATATTAGGTTAAAGTGGAAGAAAAGCTTTAAGGAAAAGAAAAAGTAGGAAGTTAAATCTGCAAACCAAAATCAGAGAAAGGAAAGAGCTGAAATTGAGTGGCAGGGAGAAAGATCTGTTCCTTGGAAATACAAAGCCTCTTAAGAAGTGCCAGTTCCATTAGTTTTCACATGTCAGGTCTTCAAACTCTGGGACTCGAGGAAGCACTATAGAAAGGAAATAATAAAATTAAATTGAAACTTCTTCTTTTTTTTTTTTTTTTATTGTAACTGAGGACTCAAAATGAAGGAAATACCAGAATGGCACATGGTTGACACAGGCTTTGTTCTGGCAGAGGACAAGTTCCTGAGTTAAAGTAAAATGGGATATCATCACAGACCCTGCGCACAAAAGGGCAATATGGGGATACTGCAAACAGGGTTGAACACAGGCACTTAATGGACTATTACACAAAAGGCACAAAGTACTTCAATACCTACCAAACAAGAAATAATTTGACTAACCCCGTAACTATCGAATAAATTGAATTTGCACTTCAGTACACCGAACAAAATAAATTTTCAAGTCTTACTACTTTAATCGGCAAAAACATACTGAATCAATTCTACAGATTTTCCCAGAATAATAAAAAACAAACAAACAAAGAAGTGGAAGCAGTAGCACCCAACACATTCTATGACACCAGGATTAACTCGATGGGAAAGTCAGATAAAAGTAACACCACCACCAAAGACAAAATAAAAGAGAAAGAAAGGAAACTATAGTCTAATATCCTTCCTTCATATCCTTAGAAATTATTAAAGCAAAATTCTAGCAAATAGAATTCAGACATATTTGCAAAGAATTATACAAGGTTATTGAAGATTATTTCAATATTTTAAAATCAGTTAATAATTATCCACCATAATATGAGCCTAAAAATGACAAATTATATGTTTATACTTATGCAGGAAAAGTATTTGACAAGATTCAACTCCTGAATTTATAACAACTAGGAGTAAGGGAGAACTTCCATAACTTAATAAAGAAAATTAACAAATACCTGAGATAAAATGATGTTCGATGTTTGATAAAAGACTGAAAGACTGAATGCATCATTTACCAAATCAGGAATTGACAAGATTTTCTGTTCTTGCCTCTGCTGTTCGACACATTACTAGAAATTCTAGGAAGGCAATAAACAACAACAACAAAAGCATTAAAATTATTACAGCATGGAATCTGAAATATTGGTGGAGTGGAAGAAAAATGAAATTGTTCTTTTTTTCAGATAACTATAATTTCTACATAGAAATATGTTAAGAATCTATTTTTTAAAACAGGGCTAAAAGCAAATTTGGCAAATTAATGGGATACATGATCAAGATAAAAGGTAATATAGTTTTATTTTCTATGCATATATGGAAACTGAAATTTGAAATACACAATATCAAATATTGAAATACAATATCACTCGTAATTTCTTTAAAAATAAAATACTTATTGATGTACCAAAAACGTTTTAAAACAAAGCTTGTGGTAATCAAAGACTATAGTATTATAAAAGAAATATCTCAGATAAATAATCTAACTTTACACTTGGAGGAACTTGAGAAGTAGAAGAAACAACCCAAGTCAACAGAAGGAAGAAAACAATACACTTCAAGGCAGAAATAAGTGAAATAAACACTAGAAAAACAATGGAAAAAATCAGAGTTCAAAGGTTTTTATCAGTTCAACAACAATAAATGTTGGTGAAGATGTAGGGAAAAGGTACACTCACACATTGCTGGTGGGAATGCAAATTGGTGCAACAATTCTGAAAAATGGTATGGAAAGTTCTCAGAAAACTTGGAATGGAACCACCATTTGACCCAGCTATCCCATTTCTTGGTTTATACCCAAAGGACTTAAAATCAGCATGCTACAGTGATTCAGCCATAGCACTGTTTATAGCAGCTCAATTCACAATAGTTAAACCATGAAGCCAACCTAGGTGACCTTCAACAGATGAATGGAGTAAAAAAAATGTGATATATATGATGGAATTTTGCTCAGACTTAAGGAAGAATGAAATTATGACATTTGACAGTAAAAGGATAGAGCTGGAGAATATCTTGCTAAGTGAAATAAGACAATCCCCAAAACCAAAAGTTGAATGTTTTCTCTGGTATGTGGATGCTAATACACAATGGGAGGGGGGCTAGCCATATTTAGAATAAAACAGAGAAAACTCAAATAGGCACAATTATAAATGTAACAGGAAACAATTAAAATTGGTATCTCAGAAATAGAGTATCCCAAGAGACAATGATGAACAATCATATACCAATAAATTGATGTATCAAAACACTTCAGTGTATGCAAGGAACATACATGATTTTTGCTTAATAATTATGCCTCCCTGAATAAAGCTGAAAATGAAAATTGTCACATAAAATATACTTATGTAGAAGCCTTGTATGTTGAAAATAACAAAATGATAATGAAAGTTGCAAAAATGAAGTTTCATGGTGTGCTCATTATTGGAAAGTTCAACATAGCATAGATGTGAAATATTCCAAAATTGATACAGGTTTAATGAAATTTCTATTAAAACTCCAGCAAGTTTTTGCATAGATGTGGAAATTGTTATTTCAGAATTTATAAAGAAAGGCAAGTGAACTGAATTTGCTAACACAAATTTGAAAAGAAAAATAGAGGAGGAATATCTTTCAATTCACACTTTTTTATGTAGCTACAGTAATCAAGATGTGTGATATTAGATGAAAGTAGACCCAGAGATCAGTAGAAGCAAGTGAAGAGTCCATAAACAGCCCTATGGACAGTTGAACACACTTCATTGTTAGTGGTGAAATGATAGTCTTTTAACAAATATTTAAATATAAAACTACAAATCTAAATGATAGCATAGGAGAAAATTTTTAGAAACTACTGTCAGGCAAAGAATTCTTAGACATCACTCTCTCTCTCTCACATACACACACGCACACACAGATGCACAAAACAATCCATAAAGGAAAAATTGGAAATAAAACTAACGTAAAAATATACATATTGGCATTGTGAAATAGTGAAATAGCCCAAGCTGATGCAAAGACAAGTTACACACTGGGAAAAAACTGTTTACAAACCTAGTTTCTAACAAGGACAAAGGTACTGTAGAAAACACGTATATTGCTGATAGAATCACTCTGAAAAATAGAATGGCAATTGGTGAAGTAAACTATATATTCATGTGATCCTACAATTGCACTCTTAGATATTTGCCTCAGAGAAATGAAAACTTCGGTCCAGATAAAAACCAGTACACAATTATTAATACCAGTTTTATTTCAAATAACCCTAAGCTGGAAATAACCCAAATGCCCCTTAACCGACAAATAGTTAACAATAAAACAAAATTATACATCTTTGCCATGAATTTCTAGAGAATTATTCTGAGTGAAAAATAATCTCAAAAGTTTTCATAAAAATAGATTTATCTTCATAACATCATTGTAAGATCAGGCTGGGGTAAGCTGATCAGACAATGGAAACTGGAGAACAGACAGGACAGATATAAACGAAAAACAAACTTTATTGCGGGATGCTCTTGGGCGAGGTTCCCGGTTCCAGTAGGGTGCTAGGCGGGAGAAGTCGGGTTGCATTGTTTCTCTGTGGGTTTGCAGGCTGCTTGATGCCCTGCCCCCATTCAGTGACCCTGAATCCCCTGAATAGCTCCTTCCTTTGCACGAAGGATACATTGTTTCTCTGCACATTCCCAGGTTCTTGATGCCCTACCTCCATCCAGTCGCCTTGCACCGCCCTAACAATCATTAAATTCCTTTCTTTCTTTGGGTATGGGGATCCCAGGGACCTGTACAGGCGAGGCAAGCATTACCACTGAGCTACATCCTCCGTCCCTACTTTTGTAACATTATTTATATGACAAAATTTTAGGGAGATGGGTAATGGATTAGTTGGAGGGACTAGGTGTTAATTACTCTAACATGGGGATGAAGGTAATGATGGATTAGTTGACTATCATGATTGTAGTGGTCGTTATGTGAGTCTGTGTTTGATAGAAGGACATTACCTTTGCATACACATGTGCCATTCCTGATTTGGTGTTGTATTATAATTATGGAAGACTAACCATTGGGAGAAACTGGGTAAAGGATGCAAGAATTCTCTGTACTGCCTTTGCAATTCCCTTTGTATCTAATTATCACAAAATGAAGATTAGAAATTATCATCCAAAAATGCATAAAAACCAAATTTTAAAACATAAGCTCTAAGTCTACACAAGAAGCTCTATAGTTCTCCTAATGTTTGTTTCCATTGAATTATTGTTGAAGATTTTCTAAAGAAATGTTGTCTATAGACCTGTGTGTCAGCATTACCTTAGAAATGCAGGATATGAGATCACATTCAATATCCACGGTATCAGAATGTACATGTAGACAAGATCCCCAAAGATTCAAAAGCACATTGAAGTTCAGTACCTCAGATCTATGAGAAGGATATGGCACAATTAAAAAACATACACCAAGTCTTACTGAGTTTTTGAAAAGAGTTGTTCAATCAATTCAATTCACTATTAGTTTCCAAAGAATCCTGGCTAAACCTGGAAGCCATGTTGGTTAAATCTGAATAATTTAATCTCTGCTGCCTGTGATTAGACATGAAAGAATTTGTGTTTGACCTAACTGCCTTCCTGTCCATGAGGAAAGTAGTCTTTCTGTTCTTTCTTTCTTTATTAGCTTTCTGTAGTTCTTTATGTTAAGTATGAGAGAATGAGATGAACTATGACTTATGAAAGAACGAAGGATTTTGATGGGCAAAGATTATGTTTTGCTCTTATTTTCCCACAAAATCCATGATTTGCTCTCTTAATCTACATTTAGGACTTAAATATCAAATGATTTAAATATTTCTATTGCAATCAATCTGAAGGTTTTATAGCAATTTGAATCATAGTTTATTATATTAACTACATGGTATAATATAATTATTTATAATTTTATTTTGTAGTTATACAAATGACATATTTAATTCCTTGGAAAATAATTTTTCTTAAAAATAGCTTCTAAAAAGTAAATTGTTTTATTTCCTTGACAGTTAATATATCATCTATTAAGGAAAATGGTTTTGCCAGATGATATCTGGTTGGCACAGTTTTTAATGTATTTTATAAATTTGTATGTTCTTTCTAATCATACATGACAATAGAATCAATTTTGATATATTTTTACAAACATGGAATATATCTTATTCTAATTAGGATCCCAGGCTTATGTATGTACACAAGGTTGAGATTCATGTGGTATATTCATATATGTACGTAGGAAAGTTATGTCAGATTCATTCCACTGTCTTTCTTTATCCCATTCCCCCTCCATTCCCTTATTCCCCTTTGTCTAATCCACTGCACTTCTGTTCTTCCCCTTTCTGCCTTTGTTGTGTGTTAGCATACGCATATTAGAAAGAATATTTGACCTTTGGTTTTTGGGGATTGACTTATTTCACTTAGCATGATAGTCTCCAGATCCATCCATTAACCAGCAAATTCATAAAGCCATTCTTCTTTATGGTTGAGTAATATTTCATTGTGTATGTAAACCACATTTTCCTTATTCAATCATCTGTTGAAGGACACTATAACTGCCCTTCATAGTTGGTTCAATAGCTTAGCTATTGTGAATTGTGCAGCTATAAACATTGATGTGGCTGCATCACTGTAGTATGCTGATTTTAAGTCCTTTCGGTATATACTGAGGAGTGGGAAAACAGGGGCAAATGGTGGTTCCATTCCTACTTTTTGGGGAATCCCCTATTGCTTTCTGAGTGGTTGCACCAATTTGCAGTCCCACCAGCAATGTATGAGTGTACCTCTTTCCCCACATCATGGACAACATTAATTGTTCCTGTATTCTTGATAATTGCCATTCTGACTGGAGTGAGCTGAAATCTCAGTGTAGGTCTGATTTGCATTTCTCTAATTGCTAGAAATGTTGAACATTTTCTCACATATTTGTTGTTGACTGTTCATATTTCTTCATTTGAGAAGTGTCTGCTGAGTTCTTTTGCCCATTTATTGATTTGGTTATTTGGTTTGTTTGGTGTTAATCTTTTTGAGTTCTTTATATATCCTGGAGATTAATACTCTGAGATACAGATGGTAAAGGTTTTCTCCCATTCTGTAGGCTCTCTATGATATTGATATTTTTTTTCTGTGAAGAAGAAAATATTGTATATATTGTATATATAAAAATATTTGTATTTTGATACCACCCCACTTATTGATTCTTGGTTTTACCTCTTGGCTTTAGGAGTCTTGTTGAGGATGTCTGTTCCTAAGCTGACATGTTGGAGTGTTGGGCCTACATTTCCTTCTAGTAGGTTCAGGGTTTCTGTTCTAATACCTAGATATTTGAAGCATTTCAAGTTAAATTCTGCGTAGAGTGTGAGATAGGGTTACATTTCATTCTACCACATATGGATTTCCAGTTTCCCCAGCACAATTTGTTGAAGAGGATATCTTTTCTCCAATGTATGCTTTTGGTGCCTTTGTCTAGTATGAGGTAACTGTATTTATGTGGTTTTGTCTCTGTGACTTCTATTTCATTGATTTTCATGTGTATTTTTTTGCCAATACCATGCTGTTTTTGTTACTGTAGCTTTTTACTGTAATTTAAGTTAGGTATTATGATGCCTCCTTCACTTTTCTTGCTAAGAATTGCTTTGGTTAAGAATAACCAAAGCCTCTTATTTTTCCAAATGAATTTCATGACTGTGTTTTCTATTTCTATGAAGAACATCAATGGAATTTTAACAGAAATTGTTTGTGAAACGATATCCCAAAACTATTTCTTTATGAAAAAATATGCATATTATAATTACTTTCTTTTGGAAAAAATCAGAGTGCTTTCAATAAAAAAGAATAGAAACCAGGCTTGGTCATGCTTGTAATCCCTGCAACTTGGGAGGCTGCATCAGGAGGATCAAGAATTCAAAGTCAGCCCCAGCAACTTAGGGAGGCCCTAAATAACTTAGCAAGACTCTATCTCTAAATAAAATATATGTGGCTCAGTGTTAAGTGCCCCTAGGATCAATCCTTGGTCCAAAAATAGAAAAAAAATAGAAATGTAATGCAAAGATTCAATTGAAATAAATGCACATGTATATAAATAAATGTACACATATGAAAAATTAAAGGCTATTAATAGGACTTATAGCTGAATTTTCTATTTCAGTAAGCCTGTTCATGGCAATGGCTTTCCATTGATTTTAGACTGTTAGGAATAATATCT
>JAJEJO010001183.1:27065-157976 GCA_020662805.1 Glaucomys volans
TGGGAAGGGGTGGGCTTAGGTCCGAGGGCTCAGATAGCTGAAGATGGAGTCTCTCCACCAGGGAAGCTGTAGAATGGCGCCGACTGGGCTCAATGAACAATTTAGAAGTGACTTTATTTATATCTTTTATTTTTGTTATATTAATTCTCTCATCCCCAAGATCTGAAGTTTCCTTTAGACATTATTATTATTAAAAATTGTACCACATGTATGAAAACTGTTCCAGTAGGAACATACAGCATTCTTTCCCACAATATCTAGCCAATTAACTCATGGTACTTCTTTTTTGTTGTTGTTTTTGTTTTTGTACTAGGGATTGAACCCATAGGCACTCAACCATGAGCCACATGCCTAACACTTTTTAAAAATATTTTAAAGACAGGATCTGGCTAAGTTGCTTAGGGCCTTGGTAAGTTGCTGAAGCTAGCTTTGAACTTGTGGTATTCCTGCCTCAGCCTCCCAAGCCTCTGGAATTATGGGAATACACCACCAAACCCAGCCTAACTCATACTACCTCAGAAAATGAGATTCTTTTAAAATTTTTGCACATGGTAGGCAAGCACCTACCATTGAGCATGTCCCAGCCCTGAAAATTAGCTTTTTGACAGACATGTTCATAATACATGTACTTCCTTCCTTTAAACTAGTTATGTAAAGAAAGCACATTTCACTCTGATAGCATAAATAATATTTAGTAAATAAAAATAAAGAACACATAATCTCAGGTGGAGTATTTAAAATACATATTAACAAAGAATAATACTAATTCTTGTTAAGGTTTTATTAATCAATAAAAATGACACTATCCATCATTCAAGAAAACTGGGAATATGGGAAAAATACAAAACTTCTACTTTTTAATTCCTTAATGTATAAGACTGAAATATAATCAATACTATGAATCAATGTTCAGGAGCGTGTTCTGCTGCATTGGTCTGCATATTAACTTTGTTTTATTGTAAAACAAAAGGAAGCAAGAAATAAACAGATGAAAGGGACAATAGAAATGCATGTGAGCTTAAACTTTACTAAAAAATATTTCTATATAAAACATATTTCTTTTCAAAATACTTGTTTACTAATTGTCTTTGAAATCTATAGAGGTTTTTAAGTTTAGAAATGTAAAAATTTAGGCTCCAGGTCTAATGTCACCCATAAGCCCTGTGCCATTCAGAAAATTTCCTAAAGGCTTAGAGCACAATAGCTTATTTACTAGACTGAGAAACTAGGACTGCTAAACAGAACGTTTAGTCATCTTTAATAATTTGATGAAATTCTACTTAGGACTGCTTACTATTTGTTAGGACATTACAGTGTAAACAATTGGAGATTATTGTGTGTCAGGCTGTGTTATTGAGACTTTGTTCCTTTACTCCCTCCTTTATGCACATGTTTCCATGCATGTATTCAGTGTTGTCCTGGTGCAAGGCTCTATGCTAAGGTCCAGAAACACATGGTGAACACAATACTTACAGTTACTTACAGCTTAGAACTTCAAAAGCCTTTGGCTTATGAATCCTTTAAGATTCAATATGTTACAAAGAATTCTTTTGTTAAAAGTAAAAATGGCCTAGGTTTAAAATTTATATTCTTTCAGTGATCGGCTAATTTAAAAATGTCCTTTAAAATGAAAACACTTGAGGGCCTCTAAGCATGTACTTAGTAAGTCAATATATAAGTCAGGATCAGATGAGCTTAATGAGTCAATACTTTAATATACACAGGTCTTAATGACAAAGTATTTATTTCTATGCAAGATCAATGATTTTCTTTGCTTTGTGATAGGACAGATAATATGAGAACAACCCTCTAAAATTTTAAGTGTACAATACAGTATTGGTAACTATAACATAATTTTGCCCAGCAGTTATCTGGAGCCAACTCATTTCACACAACTGAAATTCTGTGCGTGTTAATTAGCAACTTCCCCTTTTCCTCTCTCATCCAATCCCTGGCACCCATTATTTTATCCTTTCCTTCCATAGGTTTGACTGTTTTAGATAATTCATATGAATGGAGTCATGAAGTATTTGTCCTTCTGTGACTGGCTTTTTTCACTTACAGTAGTGTTCTCAGATTCATCTATGTCACTGGGGGATTTTCCTCTTTTTTAATGCTCAATAGCCTTGCTGCTTTGTGCAGGGAGGGAATAAGTACACCTTATGGAGGTGTGGGCAGACTGGAAATAAAAGGCTGAAAAAATAGTACTAAGAAATAAAGAATCTATCAAAATGTATAAATGCATTCTACTGTCATGTACAACAAATTAGAACAAATAAAATAAATTTAAAAAGGAATAAAGATGAAAGACACAAGAAATACAGTGGGGGCTTGACAGGCAGAAAAGACCTGGTAGGTCTGATTCCAACAAAGGGAGAAAGCCTGCCAACCCTTATAGGGGAACACATCAAAGGAACTCATTGTTAGGAAGGGTTCCTTGAGATGAAGAAGAGGCAAGAAGCTGTGGGAAATTGGCCAGGTGGGGGCCTTATCACTTGGTGCAGTGATTCTTGCTCCTCCAGGCAGCTGGCCACTCAAGGCTATTTATGTGCACTGTTATCTAGTTCACCCAAGGGTAGCAGGCATCTAAAATTCAAAGCTATCAAACTCATAAATTCCATGCCAGGCATGGAATCAGCCCCATTAAGAGCCGCTGCCTGTGGAATGGGCATGTCTTTCTACACCTTCACATGGAAAAATTCCCAAATGCAGCAAACTGTCCAAGGCTATGGAGTTCAAAGCAATAATTTATTTGCCACTCCCGACATGGTAATAGTCCATTATCTTTATGTGACATGTTTTCTTTGTTCATCTGTTGCTGGACATTTAGGTTGTCTTTGTATCTTGACTATTGTGAACAATTTCACATGATATGTGAGGCTGCATACATCTCTTGAAGATCCTGATTCTAATTTTTTAAGATAAGAAACCAAAGGAGTGATTGCTAGATTGAATATTAATTGTCTTAAATATTTTGAGGACCCTCCATACTGTTTTCTATATTGGTTGCACCATTTTAGATTCCTACTAGTAGTATACGTGCATTCTAATTTTGCCACATCCCAATCAACATTATTTGCTTGTTTTTGAATAATGACCAATCTAATATATATGAGATTATAGTTGATTATGGATTTGATTTGCATTTTTTTAATGATTAGTCATATTGAACATCTTTATGTATAATGTAGGTCATTTTTATATCTTTGGAGGAGAAATGCCTAATACTTAGGCCTTTTTATTTATTTATTTTTTGGGTTGTTTTTTGTATTGTTTTGCTTTTTGCTATTCAGATATAGGAATTCTTCATATATGACCTCTTCTCAGATACATGGTTTGAAAATATTTCCCCCTTTATGTAGACACCTTATCACTCTGTTATGTTTTTCTTTGATATGTAGAAGCATTTCAGTTTAATGTAGTCCATTTTATTTATTTTGTCAATTGTGATTTTGGTGTCATGTTCAGGAAATCACTGCCCTTTAGCTCCAGTTTTACTTGCAGTTTTCTGGCCAAACTGCAAGTTTCTCAAATCTTTCTGCTTTGCTTTTTGGTCCTGGTTCTCATAATAAACTTGGCCAAGAGCCACCAGCAAAAAAAAACCAAAAAACAAAAACCACCCCCCCCCCCCAAAAAAAATACAAAAACAAAACAAACAAAACAAAAAAACAGGAAATCACTGCCAAGATAAATTCAAGAAGCTTTCCCCCTACCTTTTCTTCCAGGTGTTCAACAGTTCCAGGTCTTATGTTTAAGTCTGTACTCTATTTTGGTACGGTTAACATGGGAGCCTAGTTTCATTCTTTTGGATGTAAATATCCAGATTTCCTACACCATAGTGTAACCTTGACACTCTTGTCACAGATCAGTTGACCACATCTCCAAAGGCTTATTTCAGGGCCCTCTATTTTTGTTTCATGGGTGCATAGATCAATATTTGTTTTTATGCCAGTATCATGATGTCTCAATAACTGTAGCTTTGTAATGTAAGTTGAAAACAGGAGTGTGATGCCCTTACCTTCATTTTTTTTCTTCTAGATTGCATTGGCTATTTGGGATTGTTTGTAGTTACATATGTATTTTAGGATTTTTAAACATTTCTAAAAGAAATGCCATTGTAATTTTGATAGGAATTATTTTGAATCCATATATCGATTTGGGTAGTATGGTCATTTTAGCAACATGATTTATTCTAGTGTGTGTACATGGGACACCATTCCCTTTATTTTTGTCTTTTTTTTTTTCATTAGTGTTTCATTGTTTACAAATTTCACTCCTGTAGTTAAAATTATTACTAAGTATTTTATTATCTTGATGCTATTGCAAATGAAATTATTTTCTGAAATTCTTTTTTGGAAAAGATCAATATTAGTATATCAAATTGTGACTGGTACTTTAATGTTATGTCCTGCCACCTTACTGAAGTTTTTATTAATTCTCATAGCTTTATTCGTATCTTCAGGGTTTTCATATAAGAGCATGCCATCTGTAGACAGAGAAATATTGACAAAACATTAGCTAGGCTAAGAAAAAAGGAGAAAAGACACCAGTAAAATAAAAAATAAAAGGGAGACATTGCAGCTGAAACTTCTGAAATAGAAAGGTTGAAAAGAGACTTCTATGCATAACTTTACACCAACAAATTAAGTGACCCAGAGGAAATGTATAAATTTCTATGAACATACAACAATTAAGACGGAATTATAAAGAATCAGGAAGTCTGGATATAATATAACTAGCAAGAAGATAGAAAAATCTTTCAACGAAGAAAACTCAAGGACCTGCTGGCTTCACAGGTGAATTCTACCAAACATTTAAAGAAGAATTAACACTAATCCTTCCCAAATTCTTCCAAAAAAATTGAAGAGAAGGAAACAATTCCAAAATTGTTTTTATGAGACCAGTATTACTCTGATACTAAAGCTAGAAAAGGGCATAAGAGATGTGTAGGTCAATATCCTGAAAAACATAGATGCAGAAATCCTCAATAAAACATTAGCAAATAAAATTTATTTGTGTATTAAAACGATCACACACCATGACCAAGTAGAACTTATCCCTGAGAAGAAAGTGCAAATCAACACACAAAAATCAATTAATGTGATATAGTATATTAACAGAACAAATGATAAAAATTGCATGATCCTATCAGTAGATGTACAGAAAGTACTTGGCAAATTCTGCACCTTTTCATGGTTAAACAACAACTACAATAACAATTAAACTAGAAATAGAAGAAAAATACTTCAAAGTAATGAAGGTCACATATGACAAGCCCACAGCTAACATCATATTTATTTATTTATTTATTTTTTAATTAATTTATTTATTTTTTAATTAATTAATTTATTTTTTTAATTTACTTATTGATTCATTGAACACAAATGGAGTACAGCTATTGTTTCACTGGCCTAACATCATATTCAATAGTAAGAGAATTAAAACTTTTCCTGTAAGATCAGGAATAAGGCTAGTGTGCCTACACTTGGTACTTCTGTTTAACATAGTACTGGAAACCCTAGCAAGAACAGATAGGGAGGATGAAAAAGAAATAAAAGAACTACAAATCAGAAAGGAAGACACAAAATTATCTCTGTTTAGAAATGACATGCTCATTGATTTCTATGTATTTTTTTCTCTCAACCACTTAGTGAATTCTCTCAGTGTGATAAACATTTACTTTCTCAATTTTATCATTGAAAATTTAATTATAAAATTGCTACAATGTGTTTTCATTATATATTATATATTTACTCTGTCTAAAATTTATGTTTGGATAAAACCAAAATAAATCAAAAGTGACCCTAATGTTGAAATTGATGTTAATGAAGAAAACTACTATTACAATTATTCCATAGATTTTCTTAGCATTTTAATGTACAGAACATCATTTGGCTGATCAATATATTTATTCAGCACAGGAGAAATGTCAAAACTTTTGAAAATAAAAATGAAAAGGGAAATTATAGTGAGTGAAAAATTCAATTTTAATAATTTTACATACAAACTTTTCCACTTCATCAAATTCTTGTTCTTAAGATCTTGAAATGAGAAGTTATCATCCCTTCCTCTAGTCAATCATCTCCAAATAAAATGAGAATTATGCAAACTGATTGAAGAATTTTTAAGTGGAAATTTAGAAAAATATTTCAAAATTGAGAATATGAAAAAAGTTTCCCAATTTTTGGTATTGCAATATTAAGTTATAGTTCTGGGAAAACTTTAAGGTATTTCTAATTTATAGTCTGACTATATTTTTGTGTCATTTTAATGTCTCTGTCCAATCACTCTTTAAACTTATATAAAATATGAATAGTGAATATTTTTCCAAAAAGTTAAAAATTGTCTATAGTAAATCCCTCTATTCACATAACTTTTCAGTTTTCCTACCATAAATTATGAAGCAATCTATCTGTTCTTCGCACTGAAGTAAATGTACTGTTATTCCTATACTTCACTCCAGAATCATGTAGTTTTTTAATTTTAGCTTTGTTCTACTGATCTACATACATCTTTATTTTTTTTAGTATTAGATAGGCTTAATCTTCCCTGTCCATTTGCCATTATTCTATTTTTTAGAATTTCCTTGGCTAATCACTTGGATTTATTTTCAAAAGAATCCCTAAAATCCGATATCTCTGTTTCTTCTGTCTCCTACCAAATGTTTTTAAAGTTTGTATTAGGTTGTATTGTATTCATGGATTAACATAGGGAACAAATGGCACTTAGTATTTCAAATCTTATTATGCAGAACATGATGTACATATTCATTTATGTCATCTTCATATCTTTTAGTAATACTTTATATATTTTCCACATACATCACACTTGTGATATAATGTTTCTACAGATTCTTATCACTTTTAGCCATTTTAGTGGAGTTTTAAATTATATATAGAAATTATATTTTTTATGTTGTAGATTTATATGCTTACTGATATCCATAGGCCAATTTAATACTTTGAGTTATTTTAAATGAAATTTTTTTTTAAATTTGTTTTCTGTCAAATATCATGTGACATTTTATGTGTGGACAGGAGTTTTGGGAATTGAACCCAGGGTCTCCACTGAGTCACATCCCTATTCCTTTTTATTTTATTTCATTTTTATTTTGAAACAGTATCTAGGTAAGTTGCTTAGGAACTCACTAAATTGCTGAGGCTGGCCTCAACTTGCAGTCCTTCTCCTTCAGCCTCCAGAGTCACTGGGATTACTGATGGATACCACCACAACAGTCTTCATTTGACTAAGTTTTTTAAAGGTCTATTTCTGTGTTCTCTATGTTGTTCCATTATTCTTTGTGTATTTATTATTTTTTGTCAATGCTACATCACCTTAATCATTATAGCTCTATAGCAATGCTTGAAATGAGATAATGTTGGTAATTTTTTTACTTCAGTGTTGTATTAGATAATGTAGGTTACATAACCACTTATGTAAAATTCAGAATACATTGTTGATATCCAAAATGCAGATTTTGAGATTTTGATTTTGTTCAATCTATTGATAAATTGGAAAGAATTAATATCATAATATTTAAGCTATTGATTCATATATATGGAATATTTCTTAACCTAAATCTTCCCAGATTTTTTCTGCATTATTTTGCAGCTTTCTGCATATAGTTCCTTTTATTTTTTACACATGTAGGTTTTATATCATTTATACCCTTGTTTGTGTTCACATTTATTTTGGTATTATTTCTGCAGTAATAGATTCAATGACTATCCCTGTGCTTTTTTGGCAAAACCACTTGATTAATTTTCTGCCTGGTTGAAGATCAATATTTAGTATTTTCTAAAAGAAGGGCTATGGCAACAAATTCTTATAAGCTGTAATAAGCCTTTTGCTACTTTGCTTCTTGAACAATCATTTTTTTACTACAAATTTCTTCTACAAATATATCATTTTCTGTTATTGAATATGGTAATGGGGAAGGAGGATATAAGTCTGCCATTTCTTGTTATAAATGATTTTAACTATTTGCCTCTAATATTAGATTTTCAGTACTTTAAACAAGATATATCCAAGTGTTGATTTTTCTGTGTCAAAAATCTCCCTTATCTCCTTGTAAAAGGTACTATTTTTAAATCAGCATATATAAAATTTTTTTCTGGAATTATATAATCAGTATTCTTTTGTTGTTGTTGTTTCTTGTTTTAATTACTTTCTAAAGGACATCAAAAACTGAAATTGGATCTAATTTCTTGCATTCTATTAACTATTTCACTCAGAATTTAAGACTTCATTACTTTTCCTTCCTCTCACTATTCTCAATTGTGCCTTTTCTATTCCTTATTATATTAGCAGTGTTATATCATTTTGTCCTACTTTCATATTCACCTATTTCTAGAAAGTTCTCTTTTAACCTTTGGTCCATTTCTTTCTTAGAGTTAACAGTTTATTCTCCATTAATTTTCTGATATTTTCCTAAATTTATAGATTTCCTCTTTGTTCTTTTGTTTTGTAGAAGCCATTGTGTAAGTTCACTTTTTAACTTAAAGAAGAGTTCATGAGTCTATGACTTGCTTCACGGAAGACCTTTTTCAATCTCTCTTCTGGTTGCACCCCCTTCCATCTTCCCTCCTTATTATAGTGTTGGGAAGCTTGATAACAATATTCTCTCACTTCTTTTAAATCAAGCCTCTGGGTTGTATTTTACCAATGAGAATCGGACTTTTGAAATTTGGAAACCAAAATAGAAGTCAAAGTCATTATTACTTTGGCAATGAGAGAAAGCTCATGGCTGTTGGCAGATATCCAACAGAAGATTTTTCTTGAAGCACATGGCTTTCTCCATTGAATGAGATATTTTATTGTATCATGTAGCTGAGATCATTACTGTTGGTTTCTTATAATTTCTGCATTCCAATGGTAGCTTTCAATTTCTATTACACGTACATTGTTAAGCCTCTGATTTAATATATTTATGTCTTTATATTTGAAAGATATAGGTTAGATTCAATTCTCCTGTCCATACCCTGAGCAAGAGAAATCATCAGCTTTTAGCTTTATCAAAACAAGGTTAGAATCATGTTTTTTTTTACCAATAAATGAGATGTACACTTCCCAGCAATTGAATCAGAATCTAGTGACCTGAAATTTGGCAAGAGTTGTACTATTAGTAATAATTTTTAGAAGTAACAGTTCTAACAGTTTGGTAGTAACATCCTTTATCCTGCAGCTGTGGACTTCTGGTGTATCTTTGCCCTAAAATTACTGACATCTTATTAGTTCTATGCCATTATTTTGGTAGCATCATTTATAGATTGGCCATGTTCTACTGGCTCTAAAATTCTTGGGGCTTTCATTAATTGAGCCGATACTTCCTGATACTTTTATAGTTTTATGCGTGAAGTTGGCAGTTTGTTTATTCCTTACGAGCTTAACAATTAAACCTGAATGGTAGAGCAACAGCAAATAGAGTGATTATAGACAAAAAGCCAATTATCAACACATTTAGGGGAAGGTATATGGACTTGTGAGATTAACAAGAGGGGAAACAGTTTTCAGAATAAATGGTGGACCTATGGTAGGGTGATGAGTGTCCTTGATGAAATGATCCATTGTCATCCCATGGAGAAACAAACTCCTTATAGAAAAGGTCAAGGGATATAAAGTCCAACACCTGCTCTGTGATAACTCTCTCTCTTTGTATTGCTTGCTTTCTTCTGACAGCACCCATTATCACTTTATTAAAATGTGAGCTTTGTTAAAGAGATGCTATCTTTTTTTTCACTACTATGTTCCATTATTCTGGAACAATGTATGTAATAGAATGGATGTTTCATTACTTTTTATTGAATGAGTAAAAAAAAAATACAATGGAAAATAACTTTAGAGTGGGAAATTTAGGGTATGAGCATTAAATGGGGTGTTTTATATATATATATACACATATATATGATGGAATATTACTCAGCTTTAAAGAAAAATGGAATTCTGGCATTTGTTGGTAAATGGATGGAATTAGAGAATGTTTTCTGATATGCAGATGCTAATTTATAATAAGGAGTGGGGGGATAGGGAAGGGTAGAGTTTCTTTATGTTAGGTAGAGGGGAGTGAAGGGAAGGGGAGGGGATAGAGGGTAGGAATGATAGTAGAGTGAAACACATTATTACCTCATGTGCATATATGACTGCATGACTGATGTGATCCTGGAATATGTATAATCAGAAAAATTAGTGATAGCACTCCATTTATGCATGAACTATCAAAATATATAAATGCATACTATATGTACAATGAATTAGATCTAATAAAGTAAAAACAAAAAATAAACAAAATAAAAAGTAATTTAATGCTGAAATAAAAGACTGTGGGGGAAGAAGGATTCTGTGAACTCTTCTGCTCAAATAAAAAAGATACAAGCTTTATATTTCTAAGTTATTTGATTGTGCTAAATTCCAGGTAACTTTTGTGATAATGCTAATAGAATGTCTTAACTCTTTCAACAACACAATTGACTGACAAGAAACTCAGATCTCAAATCCTTTGTTGTCAAACTTCAATATGACTTGTTCACATACTTCTAATGGAGAATTTTCACATCCTTCTTAGGTGAATATTTGGGAATTGATTGAAAGATTGAGGTGGAATTCAAAAGTATATGATTGTTGAATCATTCAGTAAGGATTTATTGCATGCCTGTTTTGAAGATCCTTTCCTAAAATAAAACAAAACTTTGTAAGAAGAAAGCAGTATTATTCAAGCCCCACCTTTAGGGTTTATTATTTTTCCAGACTGAGCCATAGTTGAGTATGCTCTGTGGATCAATTATAAAATCAATTCTAGAAGGAGAAGACTTTTATGTAAGGACAGTAAACTTGCTCTAAAGTTTATAATCTAGAAAAAATATCAGGAGAAATATATTTGAGAATGATTTCTGAAGGCAGTATAAAATTAGGGTTGAACATAATTTTATTTTGGCTTGAAGTTAAAAGTACATTTGCCAGATATTTTGTACTCGATGTGCTAGGTCAAGCAGATGGGAGTGTTTATAATCACTCTTCTTGATTAGTTGACACATTTGGATTCAGTAGTGGGCCATGAAGCCTAAATTTGAGATGCCAGAAACTTCTGATTAGATTTTAATGAAAAAACCCTTAAGAATATAGAGAAATAAAAATTTAGAGTAGATTTATCTGATTCAAGAATCTCACTTATTCCAAAGTGTGTTGTCTGAAGGACCCAGAGGTCAATTCATTCACCAGGCGATTAAGAAACCTATTGAGGAAGGACCATCATTATCTTTTTTAAAAAGTTGTAGATTAATTGTTCTCTGTAGGGAGATATTTCACTTAAATGGTCTTTTGGATTTCAACTGGAGTTCAGGATATCCAGGATAACAAATCTCTGAAAGTATTTCATAAAATATCACAGGCATGTTCTGTAAATCTCACTCCTAGAGTTCCTCAAGTGGAATTGCAGTCACTTTTTTTTCCAAATACCCATGTACTAGAAAATCAAAATAGTTAGACACTAATGTCACAGGGGATATTAGAAAATGGGATTGGTGCATCATGAAATCCAGCAACTGAATACATCTGTGATCTCCTGCTCAACTGGAGTTTGGTTTGTCTGGCAATATGCATTTTCCCAGTGAGTCTTTTAATCTCACCTTCAATTATATTCCAAAGTATTTTATTGTTTTTCTGGAATGAGGAGATTGAATCCAAAGTCATATTACCCCTGAGCTAAATCCCCAGCCCTTTTTATTTTTTATTTTGAGACAGAGTCTCACTATGTTGCTTAGTACCTTAAGTTGCTGAGGCTGGCCTCAGACTTGCAGTCCTCCTGCCTCAGTTTTCTGCATCATTTTCCTGGTCTTTAAATATACTTTTATAATAGTACTTGGCAGTATTATCACATCAACTTTAATCCTCATAGGATCATTCGAGCATGATGATCCTAAGAAACAAATATTACTACCAAAATAATATAAAAAAATCAAAGTTCTGCACTTGGAAAATTGTAGAGACCAGGGTCACTATCAACATCATAAAATATGATATTCTCTGTTTATCGTATGAAGAAGGTGATTTTGTGATAAATAATTTTATTATTTAGCAATTCCAAATTCAATGATTTTTTTTGATGTGTCCTGTTTTCTTGAGAAAATTAATATAGCCTAGGATTTTGGTAACAAATATTAAGATGTCAAATATGCCCCAAACTTACTCCAATAATTAGAGAGGATTGGAAGCAAAAGCCAGAGGTAATGGAGTGTGCTTATTCTGTCACTTGGGTTTTATCTACTGTTGGTTCCATGGCACAATTGAAGGGTCTTAATATTCCAATATCCCAGAGGGTTCAAGAAATATGTATTTTTATATCCTTCCTTATAGGATTTAAGGAACACAGAATATCAGATGTAATATAGAATGTTAATATTTATTTTAGGCAGAAGGTGGAGGATTAAGTCCAAAAAAAAAGGCAATCTAGGGCTGAGGATATAGCTCAGTTGGTAGAGTGCTTGCCTGGCAAGCACAAGGCCCTAGGTTCAATCCCTAGAACCGCCAAAAAAAAAAAAAAAAAAAAAGGCTATCTATCATTTCACTAAAATTTCTACTGGACACATCCAATAACCATTTCCAAACTGAATAAAAATACATGATTTTTTTGTAGTAATCTTTGAAACCCCAAAACCACAGTTGGTGTGATCATCTAAAAATGTCCCATGGAATAGAGACAAAGAAGGAAGGATGTACAGATGTTCACAGTGTAGCTGGAAGCAGGCAGCTGTTCTTCATGACAATTAAAATCGAATTAGATGGGGTAATGTTATTTATGTTAGCCTTAGTGAAGCAGAGTGTAATATCCCTTAGCCAAGACTTTAGTTGGAAGTGATGTATGTGATATTGGTTCTAAATAAACCCTAAAGGCACAAATGGTCTCAGTAAAGTTTATTCACTCTTCTAGTATTCTCACATTGGTTGTACCACCACTCTTACCTCAATCCACAACCATGGCCTTTTGGGAATTTTCCTATAAAGTTGACTGAGAACTAAAAAAATACAACCAAGATACTAAACCGAGAGTTGTAACTACATAAGCTGTCATTTACCAAAGTGATAGCCATGGCGACATAACCGTCTTAGGAATGGTCCAGAAGGAGAACAAATCAGGGAAGGCATTTCACAACTAAATTTTGAATAGCACATGTTGTTTACTTTCTCAGAAATTATTGTAAGTCTAAGATAAAAATCTGCTTTAATTCATGACAATGACTAAAGTTGTAACTCAATGTTCAGAGTCTCAATACAAGAGCATTTGGAGGATGCTTGGCAAGGACGTTGTCAGCAAAATTGCAGAAACAGATTGCTCAGAAATTGCTCAAAGTCAGAGATAATTTGTGTAGTGCTTAAATCCTCATTAAAAGACCTTTGCAGTAGTAGAGACTCCCACTAGTAAGATACATAGAATATTCTCCCCTGGGAATAAAAGTAAGTTTCTTTTTACAGTTCCTTCCCCACCTCACCTCTTCCATTCTTATTAAATCACTTCATTGAAAAGCAATAACTTGGGCAGGATAGAATAAAGCAAGGACCCCCTGATGAGGACCTGCTCTCACCAGTGATGAGATATGCTGTTGAATGGACAACTTGCCAGGTGACTGAACAGCTTCCTTCCCTAGTATAACTTGCCATATCCACTCACAGCAAACCAGACACACAGCAGCAGGTTGATTGCGTTTGGACTAGTCATACTGTATTCTCTTTTGAAAAGACAGTTACTTGGAATTTGGGCTTTTTTTTCCCTAGTTACTGCTAGTACTGGTATGCTTAGACTTATTAAAAATATCTTATACAGTATATAGTAAATAACTTACCATATAAACAATGTAATAGGTTGAGATTCATGACATTCATTGGTTGCATGACAAAATTCACATTATCTGGGACAGTCCTGAGTAGGACGAATTTGTGTGGTATATTCATTAATATTATACTGTTTCTCTCAGAATTCTCCAAAGCTTTGTTCCTATAATAAACGAATTTTTTAAAGTTGCATTTCCTTCATTGGGCTTATTCCCTATCACATTGAAACAACAGTTCTTATAATATTGAATGACATATTAAAAATTAGTTGCAAATTTAATAATACTCTATTAGAGGTTAGTTTCAGACTCTGTAGGCATGTACTGGCAATACATGATGGAGTTTCCTCTCACTTAGACAGCAGAATTTTTTCAACAAACAAAACTGCGTTTACTCAGTTTTTTTGCCGCTGTGACCAAAAGAAATGACAAGAACAATTTTAGAAGAGGAAAAGCTTATTTGGCATTCACAGATTCAGAGGTCTCAAACCACAGAAGGCCAGCTCCATTGCTCTGGACCTGAAGTGAGGCATCATGGCAGAAGAATGTGGAGAAGGAAAGTATCTCAAGACATGGAAATCAGAAAGCAAAGAGTTCTGCTTGCCAGGGACAAAATATATACTCTAAAGGAATGCTCCCATGAGCTACCTTCTCTAGCCACACCCTACCTGCCAAGGGTTACTGCTCAGTTAATCCATGTCAGTGGATAAATTCACTGGTTAGTTTATAGCCCTCATAATCTAATCATTTCTCCTCAAAAAATTCTTGCATTGTCTCAAACATGAGCTTTTGGGGACACTTTGTACCTACACCATAACAACTAGAGAGCCAAAAAAGAGCAGAATATTTCACTGTTACAGCTGATAATCCACTTGGAAAAATATCACCTATTTCTCTTTATACCACTGGTAATATTTGACTTAGAATTTTTATTGTTATATTTAAGTGAGAAACACTTCATTGGTATATACATTTTAGCTTCTTTAATAGAAAATAAAATTTTCACTGAAATTTTAAGCAACACCAAGAGTTATCTTGATGTGTAAGGTGAATTCTCCAGTGCACCCTCTAATGATTCCACTGATGGAGTAAAAGTGTCAAGGATTTAGATCATTGAGGAATCGAATTTTAGGTTATGCTATAGGAAAATAGTCTATTGAATATGAGTACATTCCAGAGTGCAGTGTGTGTGTGTGTGTGTGTGTGTGTGTGTATTTTCAAAGCAAAATAGATGTCTATAATTTACTTTTCTTAACCAAATTACTTTTCAGATAAGGATATAAGGGTAACCTTAATAGATACCATTTACCTGTCTTAAAAGGTGTCAAAAAATGTCCCAAGTACATCTCATAATTAATGTAATACTACATTCTACAGTAGATATTAAAATAATGTATTATTGGAACATGTAAATATAAATACTAAAAATGATTATAATAACCTACCTACAACATGTCTTTTTTTTCCTGTTACATGATGGAATAAACACTTCTATAGAAATAAAGTACAGTTAAATTTAAATATCAAAGAGGATTGAAAAGGGAGTTAAAACAGGTGAAAATTCAACTGGCCATTCTTTAGCCTTTTGCCCAAAGACAACCTTCCACTAAAAATAGGCAAATATTCTGAAATGGAATGCAAACCAGTGGTTGCAAGGGCTAGAGGTATTTGGGAAAATGGGGAGTGACAGCTTTTGGAGGCAATGAAGATGTAACTAATTAAGACAATGGCTGCACAGCTCTGAATATTAAAACCCAGAGAATTATACTCTTTAAATGGATGAATCACATGATATAAATTATATCTTTTAATAAAGTATTATTAAAAAGTGTCCTTTCTCTAACTTTTTTCTATTTATTTTCCTTTTGATTTTCAATTGTAGAACTTAAAAATTTAAATCAACACAGCTATTGATTGCTGTGCAAATATCAATATCTATCATTTTCAATATAATGCTTGTTGAAATTTTAGATTGAGCATCTTAAAAGTCTTCCAAATGATTAAATCAATAACTTTGAATTTAAACAATGAAATTGCTAAAGTTTAACAGGTGTGGAAGAAAAAAATCAGCTCTTTAAAAATGTAACACTAGTCTCTAGTGATGTGTGTGCATCTATGTACACTGATTTCTGGTTTTTATACTAGCCAGAACTTCTCTGAGTGATGGCTGGGAATAGCAGGCAGGCTTCATATCAGCAAACACTTACCATCTTCCAGCAGATGTTGTAAAAGGCTTCACTGATTTGTCCTACAATCAGCTGGGCAATTGTTTCATTTTGATTTTCTATGAAATCCAATATATCCATTTTTGTCTGATTGACAGGCATGGATTTTTCTTCTGGTGAATTTTTCTGTACCACTCTAAATGCAAGGCTGATGGACAATGCCTTTATGAAAGACTGGAACAGATTTTTATCTTCCTCTTTCTAAAATTGAAAGCAGCAATGGGTAGTGAACATTTATGTAAGATTCAGGGAGTTTGCATTCTTACCTAAATTTGGAAGGATGGGAAAATATATATTCTATGCATATAAAGCAACTTCAATCATTTCATTTTACAAAGCTTTGTGCATGCAACTATCATATTTGGCAAGACAGCGAGAAAGTATTTAGAGATTTCTTTGAAATTGTATAATATCCTAAATAATAGAAATGGTATAAATAAATAAGCTAGAAATACATTGCTAAAGTGAACCAAAACTAAGTCTCAACATGTGAAATTTATTAAAACTTAACTCTGGCTTTCTTTCTCTTCTTTAATATAAAAAGTCTTTTTTTTTTTAGCAAACTTTATCAGTACTTATTAATCTGTGCTTTCTTGAAGATAATGTAGAGTAAAAGAAATTTTAATGAGACGATGAAAAACAGTATAAATTACTTTGTAAGATACCTACTTAAAAAAGCAGTTTTCCAGAATAGTTACCAGGTAACATAATGTACTTAATCTAAAATTATTTTTATAAATGTAGCCAGTTTTGATACACTTTTATTTCTAGATATCCTTGGAAGATTTTCTAAACCTGTATCCTGTGAGAATGAATCTTCATCATCATTGCAAGATAGAAAGATTTATTGTTTTAAATAAGGTAATCTAGATGAATAATACCAATTTTATCAAAGCAAGATGTAATATAAAGTAATAGGCTTGATTATCTGTGTGTCATGAAATGATGATTCCAAATGAATTTCAGAATGAAGGTGACACATTTGTCAAAGAAAGGTTGTCTCACTCTTTCAAGAGGCATAATTTAAAGGGGCCAGCTACTTAAATGTATACATTTTGGTATGCTTCTAGCAATCTATTTAATATAAATTCAAATTTTGTCAAAGATGATGAATGACATAACGATGATCTTGAGTGGAACACTTACTACCAAATTCTAGTAATTTCATATTGAGGATGTTGTTTTAAAAAGCAGTTTGTAACATCAGAGGAAATTGATAAATATTTTAGTTAGATTTTCTAGAGAAATGATTGTCACTCTTTTCACTTTCTAACAGAGTAATATAAACAACAGTGTCCTGATAGAAAATACATAACATACTAAAATTAGGTGTTTAAAAAATTGTTTATAAAATTTTTCAGGGATAATGGGAACCAAATAGAGATGATGAAGCATTGCAGCATTAGAAAGTGAGAGGATGCCTATGTCCACAGGAGAGAAGTAAGGGATGCATAAATTTCCTTGGGTTGCCCTATCAAATTACCACAGGTCGAATAACTGAAAAAACAGGATTTTTCTCTCTTGGTTCTGGAAGACAAATTTGCAATGTGGAGGTGTAAAGAAAGGGGAATGGTGGCAGGGGGTGGGGCAGAGAGCAGAGGTATTCTAGATCAACTTAAGCAATTTAGGGAGACCCTGTCTCAAAAAATAAATAAATAAAAATAAGAAGGACTGGGGATGCACCTAAGTGGGAAAGTGCTTCTGGGTTCCATCCCCAGTATCAAACAAATAAACAAAAAATGGCAGCTAATAAAGTTAACAGATTTGGTTTCATTTTGAGCTTCTGATTGGTGGTCATTTCTCCCAATATCTTCATATGGTCCTTCCTCTGTATATGTCTGTGTCTGAAGCTTCTCCTTTATAAGGACAGCAGTAATGCTGGAAAAAGACCCACACCAATGACTTCATTTAATCTTATAGAAGACCCTGTATGCAAATACAGTCCTATTCTGATGTCTGATGCATTGCAAGTTAGAATCTTAATAGGGAGAAACCATTCAGCGCATAAACAGAAGCTGGAGAGAGTTGAAACTATATGAAAACAAAACAAAACAAAACAAAACAAAACATACCCAAGAAGAGCCTCCACAGATGATAAAGCCATTGCCAACATGTTGTACTCTGTCATTCCCTTATTTCCTAACTAAAGTTGAACAGAAAAGATAAGGCAGTCTGGAAAGTACAGTTCATTAATGCTTCAGGGAACAAAGCAAGGTGGAAAGGGTAGAGAGTGCTATGCATGAACAGATTTGGCATAGTCTATCTCTGTTCCTTTTGTCAATTGTCTGCATGAAGAACTCAATCCCAATGCAGAACAGCCACAAACTTGCATCAGCCACTGCACTACTAAGAGTGAATGCAATTCAGTTATAATCCCACATGAAATAAGTTTCAAATAGCATATATGGTGGGATAGAGATTATAGAAGAACAATGAATTCACATAAAACAGTTCCTGTAGTAACACAAAATAGTTATGAGACTTAAATTCCAATCACAGCTTCCTTTCTATAATGTCCAGTTTATTTCCCTCCCACAGTATCTGCCAGGAGGTTGGTTAGGTGGAGTTCAGTGCTTTGTAATTAGGTTAAATATACTAACTATATTTGTTGCTAAATATTAAGAATCGGCAAAATATATTCACTTAAATATATTATTAATTTAATATCTTAAATATATAAATATCCATGCAGTTAAATAAGAATGTATTTTAAATAAAATATCAACTATTTCCTCCAAAACAACACTTGTACCTATATGCTGAGTTGAATACAGAAACTTTAAAACTGATTCTATAATTCCAGTAAATTATCTGATTTTAATCTATGAAATTATATGATTTAACAAAATGCTCACTATGGTACCATTCAGGTGTCAATTTAAATGTAATCTTTATTTAGAATCTGTTTCCAACAAAAATGCATAAATATGTAATATTTTAATAACTTGTGACTAAACAATAAATTATACATAAATTTAGCCTTATATTCATACATAGGCATGTTGATTTTTATCTAATATGTAGTTTAAATATAGTTAATACTAAAAATTATTAAATAATAATAATAGGCTGGAAGTTAGCTCAGTAGAAGAGTATTGCTTACCATGCTTGCATCCTGATTCAGTCCCCAGGACCCAAAAATATATAATAATAAAAATTAGTAAATTCAGCCCTTTTTCTTCACATGTCTTGAGTTCTTCCTTTACTGTCTCTCTTTGATATTTATTCTTATTTTTTAATATATAAATTTTAGTTTGTCATATAATAATTATGTTTTCAATTTAAGGGGTACAACATGATATTTCAACATTTGTTTACATTGTAAAATGATTAAGCTAATTAACAAATTCATTATCTCAATACTTATTATTTGTGAAAACATTTAGAATTGATTATTTTCTCTATTTTGAAATAAACAATACATTCTTATGCATCATAAAAAAAAAAAAATTAGTAAATTCAGTTCTAGGTCTAGAAAAATGTTTTGGATAACCATAGAATGTTCTTTGCAATTGCAATTTATAATTAATTTAAACTTACTTATTAGTAGTTAATTCTATTTAATTATTGCTATCAATAATCTCAGGATCTTATTTAGTACATATGGGTGAGAGTACTACTGGTCACGTATTTGAAATATATCTTCCCATATTAACCATTATTCTCAAATATATGTTATACAATGAAATTCAATCATAGTTCTGAATAATAAAATATAAACTTTCATCAATGATATTCCTGATATAAAATCTCTAGATTTATTCATATTAAAATAAATCTGGTAATATTTCTCAATTAATGTCTCTGACCACTCTAGTCATATATTATAGTTCACTTATATACAACAGTTAGATGGAATGATTTTCAACACAAGATTATAAATGAGTTTAAGAAGAGTTTAAGTTGCTTGCAAAACAAGATAAATGTATAAATTGCATGTTTCATAGCAAAGCAAAAATTCTATGCTATAATTTCCCTTGTCATGCTAAACCAAGCACCATATTGTGACAATAAATATTCTGCAAACTGAAATACACATTATAAATCAGGAAAATGTTTGAAAAGGTAAACAATGCAAAAGCATATACCATGAAACCTCTCTGCTCAAAGAGAATCTAGGAAAGGAGTTTTATGATACTTGAAACAGAAATAAACAAGTAAATGTCTCTCCATATTATTTAAGTCCATTAAATTTTTACATGCTCTATAACAGAAAGGATTTGTGAGCATAATGCCATATTAAGTTATTTTTATAGGAACTGTATGAAGTTCAGTGTTTGTATGCAATTTTGAAGAGAACTTGTATCATATATCACATTCTTTCAAAATTGTGCAGAGAAACTCAATAGCCATACACAAGTATGCCTACAACTCAGTACTTATGTATCTACATTCTGTAATAAGAAGCATTTGTTGGTAAAAATAGCAAATATAATTATATTACATAGCAAAATGAATGTGAGTTCTATATAAGATTCTCTGCACTTATTTTTAAAATAAGTTAGGGTGAATGAATCCAAGTTTTCAGAACAAGAGTTATGGAAGGTTTTTTTTTGTCAGATTTTAGTTTTTCCAAGGTTCTGTGAATGAGTAGCATAAAAGACAATATCTAAAGTGACATTCTGATGAATTCTGTCTTATTTCATTTGATTCTTAGACAATATTGCATTCTAGAATTTAGTTATTTAATACTTGTGCAAAGTGCACATTAATTGCAATAGTTAAATATTTATATAACTTTATTAAATTTATACCATTTGTTTGCATATTTATTTTTTAAGCAAAGTTAAATTATATAACTAATACTAATTTATGATAATATGCAAGAAATACAAGCTCTTGAATATTCATATGAAATATATTGTTCACTTAATAATTTGTATGAAATGAGTAATGGCTTATTTATTTTTAAGGTAGTGGAATAATTTCATGATTATCAATATTATGTGAATATTTTTCTGTAAATATAAGCTTCTTGTAAAAATAAAAATGCTACAAAAATACAAAAAGAATGTGATAAGAATTTGCAGACTTTCTAACAGCTTATATCTTCTTACATATTTGCCTCAAGGTGAAATGAAAAGACTATCAGTTTTACTGATTAAAAAGTGATTTTTGGAGCATTGTGGTACTTAAGTTAACAAAAGGAGCTTTTGTATAAGCTGGTGGTTGCTGCATAACACAGCACTCCAAAGAATAATGGCTTACAATTTATTTAGCTTTTGATTCTATGGTTTGCCAATTTATACTGAGTTCAGTATGATGGTTTTTTAATTGTACCTGGATTTTCTTATTCATCTGTCCTCAAATGCACAGCAGCTGGGGGTTGGCTTGACCAATCTGGATTTGTCTGTCTTCAATGGCTAGATGAAGTGATTCTGGTCCTCACAATCTCTCATTCTTCAGCAGGATAGTCCAGGCTTATTCATGTGGGATCCCAGAATCCAAAGAGGCAGAAGAGAGAAATACAGACTTGGAAGTGGAACATAATCAATTTTTTCTGAGACCTTCTATTAGGAAAAAACAAAAATCAAAGGGACATAGCAGATTCAAGGGGAGGAGAAAGAAATGCCACCTCTTAATGGTTATAGCTGCAGAGCCATATTATCAAAGAAACATGTAAGAAAAAAGTGAGAAAATTTTGTATTTTCACAACTTGCTGTAGATGTAAAGATTATTCTATTAGAAAAAAAATATTAGATCTGAGAAACACAATATATGAGGTAATGCAAATTTCAGAAGGAGTCTATATTTCCAAAATGGCATTAAGTTTAAATTGAAAATCATTTTGTACTTACTTTTCTCTACAATTAATCAAACAACCATTGTAGCTACCAGTTAAAAGCTGTCCCAACCTCTGCAGTCTTACAAAACACACATGTGCACCCATCCCACTAGGAATGCTGTTTTAAATAACAGGCAAATTTGATTATGTATGCATTTGATGAACTCAGTTTAAGGTATTTTTATTCTAATTCTACTTCTCTGTTTTTATTTTTTCAGATACAATGAATGTGATTAAATGCATTTAATCTTTTAGTTTCCCCTTACTTTTGTCTCCCACAGTGGAAATTTGCTATAGAAGTGAATTTTAGCCAGACATTTTACATCTGTCAATTATTCCTAACTACATAACCTCAAGTTGAGAAGATATATTAAATATTGTAAACTGATATTAAAACCATATTTTATGCTTACTAATTTTATGCTGCTATACATTCCTTAAGTACATTTTTGGTCCAGTTGACCTGATAAATTATTGGTTATATAAATGGTATTGGGATTGTTCTTTCACTAGCATTCTCATCAATCTGTGATTCTAGGGATTGACAAGTCCTTGGCTACTTCTGTTTATAGAGATTCCATATGTACTAGGAAATTAAGGATTGAAAACCTGGCAACACCAAAGATAGTTACCTTGAAGGTTTATGTAGAGCAAAAAACATCTGTAATATAAAACTACAAAACAGAATATTTGCATTGGCTATGATTTTAGGATGTATCATATTATGAATTCATAGAGCGCAGTCAGTGTGATCATTTAGGACTTTGGGGAAAGCTGCATAATTAAGAAATTAAAGTCTGTGTTTGTATCTATGAATGGATAAATAGAATAAAGGGAAGGTATAATAAAAAATCTGAACTTGCCATCCTTTATAAATGTTACTCTTGACTCCTCAGTGGTAGACACTATATGTGTCCATCTGTATTGTTCTTTTAATCTTTTATCTAGACATAAAATGAACCTTTATTTGAAGATTACACATAGTTTCTTTGAGCAAAGCATTAGAGGAATGTTTTCAGGGTCAGCCAACCCATTTTAGTAAGAAAAGTCATTAGATGAGCAAAATAAAACCTTCAAGAAATTTCAACAGAAAGTTAAAGGAAGTATTCAATAATAATAATTGATGGTGAAGAAGAAGAAGTTTATCTCCACTTGCCTGGAGGACTGAGATGGTTTTCTCTAGTTGTTGACTGAAATTGCCTAAAAAAAAATAAAGTGACCTTCTAGAATTTTAATGCTAGTAAATGTCTGTTATGAAAGTCTCTCTCTCTCTATTTAAGTGGCCTGGTCAGGCATCATCTATCTCCAAGTGTTCTGAGAGCCCCAGGCTAGGAATGGCATCAAAAGTAAAATTGTTCCAAAGAAGGAAAAGATATTTTAGTCTTAGAATTAATTTTAAAACTAGAGTGATAATGTATTTCTTCCTGCTTCTCAATGCTGGGTCATAAATAGTGTTGTTAATTTTGAATTTAAAATCATTGGAGTGAAAAACAATATTTTTATAAGCGTTTTAGTCATAAATGTTGCTAAAGTAGCAGACAGTACATCTAGGTTTTAAATCTGAAAAGAAAACATGCAATTTGCATCTGTACATTCATCTATAAAGGATTATAGAGATAATCTCTAATGATCCAGTATTATATTCTCCATATTATGAAGGATATCTCTTCAGACATCTGATGCATTCATTTTTACTGATTGAGATACAGATGAGATGATTATCAGTATTTGAATAGAGAAACTCATGTGAGGAACACAGGGTCATCAAATGTCACAGCTACCTTTAGCTAATGAAATAAGGAAGAAAATCTGGAAGAGAAACACAGTTGGATTCAGGGACAATACTAAGGTACAATTTAAACATGAAATAATGCATTTAAAATGAAATTAGTTAATACAATATTGCAAATTTCTTCTATATAGTTACCTCCTAAGTGACTTCTATTTATTCCCATGTTAAGAAGCACAATCTCCAGCATGAACATACTCCATGATCCCTCACTCACCAAGCCTTTCTATTTATTTGCCATATTTGTTGCTTTCAAATGGTGTTCATGAAAAAAAGGTAGAAATTTCCACTTAAAACAAATGATCAAATATATACACTTCTTCAACACAAGCTTTGCATTTTCAATAGACTTACTTCATAAGAAGTTCTGGTTTGTCAACCAGAATAATAAAAAAGCACTGAAGCATCACTATATAATAAAATTTTTAATTTTTACTTCTTTATTAAGGACATTCATAAGTGAAAGAGGCATTCTAATTTTCAACAAGTAACTGATGGTGAAGAATAAAATTCCTACCAGTACAACTAAGTGCCCTGCCTTGATTTGTGCTAAGGTACCAGCAATCTTTTTCACTATCTTTTTCACCAAATCATTGCAAATCTCAACACAAACACCAGGATTTTGACCTTATAGGTACCTTGAAAGTATCTCAGGGATCTTCCAGGGGTTCATAGATCACACTTTTAGAACCTCTGAATAAAGAGTTTTTGCATGTTTACTCAATTTCTATTGCTCTATTCAACATCCCAGTCTTCCCAGGAAATCTCAAATATTTTAAGTTACAGTATCTCATACTGAGAGAAATCTTCCCTGACACATCTAGTAACATCTTCAGAGAACCAATGACTTTCCCTCTAAGATGTTCATAATAGCCGGGATTTTTCATTAATTTATTATTCATTTGATTTTTTCATCTCTAGGTGAGCACAATCATAAAAAGCCCCAGGGATTTTATATATAAAATCATTGAATTGGGCAGGTGGTGGAACAGGAGTAGTAGACACGATAGCATCCAAGTGAGGAATGCATGCCATTCTCTCAAAATGCATTCAAATCCTTCATTCAAGGGGATCATGAGAACCTGTCGAAAGTCAAACTGAATGTATCTTCAAGAATTCTCACTCTAGGAATCCGATTTGTCACCTGTGGTTCAGATTAGAATATTAAGAAAAGCAGAGATATCCTTTTTTTTTAAATTTTGCTTTACCTGTTTTCTCCCTGCTATTCCAGCACCTACAAATGTCCCAAAAATATGTTGACTTTTCAGATAAAAATAACAAATGAAAGAACATGTTTTAATTAGTCAGAAATTATTTGAATATAAATACAAACATTTTGGTGTTTGAAAAGCTAGCATAGTAATTCCAGTCTGTTCAGTGGACTAGTCACTATAAATTACAAGTGACTTTTGGGCTATGTGAGAAATAAATTACAATTGGGTATAAGTAAGGTAAACTATGATGTTGATAAAAGTATGTGCCTGCAGGTCTGAACTGGAATTGAATTGACAGATTGTAAATTATCACGACAAATAACAGCTGTATATTTTTCTCATACTTCTCTTCCTTCTATAGTATATAAATTTGATTCCAAGTCATAAACTCTATATAATGACTGTTTTCATAAAAACAAAAGAAAAAATGAGGGCCTGAGAAGGGAAAAAGAGAAATATAGTGAAGTTGATAAGAACATGGAGACCACTGCATTCACTCCTATATTCCAAATCCATATTCCTTCATCAATGAAATTCAAGAATATTGCTAGAGAGAGTTATTACAAATTCAACTGCAATTTTAAGCCACTGACACCTGGGAAGTTTGATGATCATAAACATGCATTTCATGGTCATTGAGAGGATGATAATTTTTATTAAGGAAACTGAAGATGGCAATTTGCTAAAAATGAACAAATGTAATTTAACTGGTTAAGAATGAGATGGATTTAGAAAACAAAAATCAATTCATCTGATACTATAGAGATAGAAGGAAAAATCCATTGCTTTTTTTTTCTGGTTCTTATATACTCTGTACTCTGTTGTCCCTGAATCTCAAATTTTATTCTTGGAGAAAACTTGGCTAATTTCTATGTTCTTGTAAATTATAAGATTTCTATCCTACATTGTAGACCAGAAGGATATGAATATCTACTTAAGCACAAATAATGGAGGGTAGATCATAGCTAAAATAATTAATCACTTTGATCAAGTTTTACTTAATAAATGCTAGAACAAATGAAAATAATATCTTTTAAAAGGATTTAGAATCTAACTTTATGCCATATTATTCAATTTTTAAATATAAACATTGAAATAAACTTTTGCATACTTTGCTTTTTTGACTCAATAATATATCTTGGTGATAATACATCAAGTCAGATAACATATAGCATTACTTAATAACTGCATAATGCTCAATTGTATGTGCATGCCTAAATAGTTTAATTTTTTTCTCCTGATGGACATTTTCATTGTTTTAGACTTTCCCTGTCCTTCAAGATGCAATAAACATCATCATAAATCTGTTTTTCTGCACACACACAAGTATATTGGAAGTGTCATCTTATATGTGCATACAAATGAAATAAAAGGGTGCATGACATCCTCTGGACCCCAAAAGTTATGACAATTACAAATATAAATAATAAATACAAGCTCATTGTGATATATAAAACAGAATTACAGGGTTCTAACTTTTCCTTAGTTATTGTATTCTCCTCTCTGAAAATTTGTTTATCTTTCATTGTGGAAAAAAATCTATTAGACTACTGTGCATGTGCTTAATTCTTTTATTTTTAACCTTGCATGCACAGTTGAAACACTTTTACAATTACACTTTGGTGAACTTCTTTCTTCAATATCCTCTTCAATGTGACTGAAGTCACATATTTGTAATAGAGTTTGATTCATTTGTAACAATCTGCATTCCATACCGGTTTCTGACAAAATCCAACTTGAGCTATCCATCTTTCCATATTTCTTTAAATTTGTGCGCACTAAGGTTCCCTCTTTGTGGTGTACTGGGGTATAGATTTGATAAAAGCAATCAGGTATTAGCTATCACGGTGCCACATAGAATAAGCCCATCACTCTTCAATTCCCTTGTGTGGGTTCTCTCATCATTAATCCCTCATCCTTCCCACAGCTTTTGGCAACCACTGACCTACTTTCTTTCCCTAAACTTTTGCCATTTCAAGAATGTCATATAAATGAACTCATAAAAACTGTAGATTTTTTATTCTGACTTCTTTCACTTAGCAAAATACATTTTGTTGTGTGAGTCTGAGGTTTGTTTCTTTTTATTTTTCAGTAGTGTTCTATTGCATATATGGACTAAAATTTACATTTTCATTCAACTGTTGAGGACTGCATTTGTTAACTTTTGTTTGGAGGCATTTATTCATAAAACTGCTATGATCTTTCTTCTACAAATGTTTATATGAATATATTATATATGTGTGTGTATGTATATATATACACACATATATACATATTCACATCACTGTAAATATGTGAGAGTGGAATTGCTGGGTTGTATGAGCACAAACCTTGTTAGCTGGGCCATGTGCCATTCTAATAAGCAATACATAAGATAATTAGGCTGCCTAATCATTAGTATATGATGCTTTTAGATTTTTGTTTAAAGTTTGTCAATTCTAATAGTGTGTAGTGGCAGCCAATTGTGATTTTAATCTGTGTTTTCCTAAGTAATGAATGAAATTGAGATCTTTGAGTGTACCTATTATCTATTTTTGTATTTTCTTGACTGAATTTTCTGTAAAGGTCTTTGACCCCTCTTGGTTTGTCTGTTTATTGCTGAACTTTAGGTCTCGTAACCTATTCTGGATAAAAGTTCTTTAATGGATATTTGCTGTCAATAATTTATTCCAATCTATGCCTTGTCTTTTTATTCTCTATATAATGTCTTTCTCATATTAATTTTATAAAGTCCAGTTCAACTTATTTTATGATTTACATCTACAAGTAATTTTGAATTACTCATATAATATTTGCTATATATGACAATATTCATTCTTGCATGTGAATATCTAAGTTTTCCAGCACAAATTTTGGAAGGTAATTTATAATTACAATTTTCATATTTGAAATTTTTTTTTACTATATATTTTTATTCATATTGCCTGGACTTTATTTATTTATTTATTTATTTCTGCTGGGGATTGAACCCAGGGCCTTGTGCTTGCAAGACAAGCACTATACCAACTGAGCTATATCCCCATCCCCTGGACTTTATTTTTAAAAATTTATTTATTTATTTATTTATTATTTTTACAGACTGTATTTTGATTCATTGTATACATATGGAGTACAACTTTTCCTTCCTATGGTTGTGCACAATGTAGATTCATACCATTCATGTAATCATACATCTACATAGGGTAATGATGTCTGTCTCATTCCATCATTTTTCATACCCCTGCCCCATCCTTCCTCTCATTTCCTTCTACATAATCTAAAGGTCCTTCATTCTTCTCTCACCACCCATCCCCCAAACCAGATTATATATCATCATCCACTTATCAGGGAAAACATTCAACCTTTGGTTTTGGGGGATTGGCTTATTTCACTTAGCATGATATTCTCCAATTCCATCCATTTATCTGCAAATGCCATAATATTATTCTTTATGGCTGAATAATATTCCATTATGTATACATACCACAGTTTCTTTATCCATTCATCTATTGAAGGGAATCTAGGTTGGTTCCACAGTTTACGTATTGTGAATAGAGCTGCTATAACCATTGATGTGGCTGCCTCACTGTAGTATGCTAATTTTAAGTCCTTTGGGTATAAACCAAGGAGTGGGATAACTGGGTCAAAGGTGGGTTCATTCCAAGTTTTATGAGGATTCTCCACACTGCTTTCCAGAGTGACTGCACCACTTTGCAACTCTACCAGCAATGTAAAAGTGTGCCTTTTTTCCCCACATCTGTGCCAGCACCTATTATTGTTTGTGTTCTTGATATTAGCCATTCTAATCAGAGTAAGATGAAATCTTAGAGTTGTTTTAATTTGCATTTATCTAATTACTAGAGATATTGAACTCTTTCTCATAAATTTATTAATCACCTGTATATCTTCTTCTGTAAAGTGTCTGTCCAGTCCTTGGCCCATTTATTGATTGGATTCTTTGTATTTTTGGTACAAAGTTTTGTAAGTTCTTTATAAATTTTGGAGATTAGTGCTTTATCTGAAGTGTATTTGGAAAAGATTTTCTCCCACTCTGTTATCTCTTTTTATATTATTGATTGTATCCTTCTCTGAGAAAAGCTTTTTAGTTTGAATCCATTCCATTTATTGATTCTTACTTTGATTTCTTGTGCTTTGGGAGTCTTGTTAAGAAAGTCTGATACTAAGTCAACATGATAAAGACTCAGGCCTACTTTGTCTTCTATTAGGTGCAGGGCCTCTGGTCTAATTCCTAAGTCATTGATCCATTTTGAGTTGAGTTTAGTGTAGGGTGAGAGATAGAGGTTTAATTTCATTTTACTACATATGGATTTCCAGTTTTCCCAGCAACATTTGTTGAACAGGCAATCTTTTCTCCATTGTATGTTTGTAGCTCCTTTGTCTAGTACGAGGTAACTATTTTGGGGGATTTGTCTCTATGTCTTCTATTCTGTACCATTGGTCTGCCTGTCTATTTTGGTGCCAGTGCCATGCCAATTTTATTACTATTGCTCTGTAACACAGTGTAAGGTCTGGTATTGTGATTCCTCCTGCTTCATTCTTTCTGCTCAGGATTGTTTTGGCTATTCAAGGTCTCTTATTCTTACAGATGAAATTCATGATTGCTTTCTCTATTTATATGAGGAATGTCATTGGAATTTTAACTGGAATTGCATTGAATCTATATAGTGCCTGTGGTAGAGTGACCATTTTGACAATATTAATTCTGCCTATCCAAGAACACAGGAGATCTTTCCATCTTCTAAAGTTTTCTTCAGTTTCTTTCTTTAGTGTTCTGTAATTTTCATTTTAGAGGTATCTCACCTCTTTTGTGAGATTGATTCCCAAGTATTTTATTATTTTTGAGACTATTGTGAATGGAGTGATTTTTCTAATTTCTCTTTCAGAGAATTCATCACTTATGAATACAAATGCATTAGATTTATGCATACTGATTTTATATCCTGCTACTTTGCTGAATTCATTTATTAGTTCTAGAAGTTTTCTAGTGGAGTTTTTTGGATCCTCTAAATATAGAATCATGGCATCAGCAAATAGTGACAGCTTGAGTTCTTCTTTTCTTATTTGTATCCCTTTAATTTCTTTGGTCTGTCTAATTGGTCTGGCTAGTGTTTCAAGGATGATGTTGAATAGAAGTGGTGAAAGAGGGAATCCCTGTCTGGTTCCAGTTTTTAGAGGGAATGATTTCAGTTTTCTCCATTTAGAATGATGTTGACTGTGGGCTTAGCATAGATAGCCTTTACAATGTTGAGGTATGTTCCTACTATCCCAATTTTTTCCAGAGTTTTAAGCATGAAGGGATGCTGTATTTTATCAAATGTTTTCTCAGTGTCTATTGAAATAATCATATGATTCTTAACTTTGAGTCTATTGATGTGATGAATTACTTTTATTGATTTTTGGATGCTGAACCATCCTTACATCCCTGGGATCTACCCCACTTGATCATGGTGTACTTTTTAATATGTTTTTGTATGCAATTTGCCAGAATTTTGTTAAGAATTTTTGTGTCTATGTTCATCAGGATATTGATCTTAAGTTTTCTTTCCTTGATGTGTCTTTCTCTGGTTTTGGTATCAGAGTGATACTATCTTCATCAAATGAGTTTGGAAGTGTTCCCTCCTTTTCAATATCCTGGAACACTTGGAGGAGTATTGGTATTAGTTCTTCTTTAAAGGTCTTGTAGAATTCGGCTGAGAATCCATCTGGTCCTGGCTTTTCTTTGTTGGTAGGCTTTTGATGGCTTCTTCTATTTCATTGCTTGATATTGATCTGTTTAAGTTGTGTATGTCTTCCTGATTCAGTTTGGGAGAATCATATGCCTCTAAAAATTCATGAATGTCTTTGTCTTCGATATGTTCCATTTTGTTGAGTATAGATTTTCAAAGTAGCTTCTAATTAAATTATGAATTTCAGTGGTGTCTGTAGGTATATTTCCTTTTTCATCACAAATTCTAGTAATAAGTTTCACTCTCCTTCTTTATTAGTGTGGTGAAAGATTTATCAATTTTGTTTTCTTTTTCAAAGAATCAACTTTTTCTTTTGTCAGTTTTTTTAATTGTTTCTCTTGTTTCAATTTCATTGATTTCATCTCTGATTTTAATTATTTCCTGTTTTCTACCACTTTTGCTGTTGGTCTGTTCTTCTTTTTCAAGAGTTTTGAGATGTAATGATAAGTCATTTAGTCATTGACTTTTTATTTTTTTAATGTATGAGCTCAATGCACTGAACTTTCCTCTTAATACTGTTTTCAGAGTGTCCCAGAGATTTGTTTGATATGTCCCATTTGTCCCATTTGATATGTTTTGTCATTGTTCTCATTTACCTTTAAGAATTTTTTAATTTCCTCCCTGATGTCTTCTGTTATCATTGCATCATTCAATAGCATATTATTTAGTCTTAAGTTTTTGTTTTTTATTTTATCACTGATTTATAATTGCATTCCATTATGACCTGATAGAATGGAAGGTAGTATCTCTATTTTTTTATATTTACTAATGGCTTCTTAGTGGCATAGTGTATGGTCTATTTTGTAGAAGGATCCATGAGCTGCTGAGAAGAAAGTATATTCCCTTGATGATAGATGAATTACTCTATACATGCCCATTAAGTCTATAGCATTGTGTTATTTAGTTCTATTGTTTCTTTGTTAAGTTTTCATTTGGAGGATCTGTCCAGTGGTGAGAGTGGTGTGTTAATGTCACCCACTATTATTGTGTTTTGGTCTATGAGAATCTTAAAATTGAGAAGGGTTTGTTTGATGTACATAGATGCTCCATGGTTTGGGGCTTGAATATTTAAAATAGTCATGTCTTGCTGGTTTAGGGTTACTTGAAGCAATATGAAATGTCCTTCTTTATTCCTTCTGACTAACTTAGGTTTGAAGTCCACTTTATCTGGTATGAGAACGGAGATCTCTGCTTTTTTACTGAGTCCATGTGCATGGTATTTTTTCCCATCCTTTCACCTTTAGTCTGTGGATGTCTTTTTCTATGAGATGAGTCTCTTAAAGGCAGCATATTGTTGGGTCTTTCTTTTTAAACCAATCTGCCAGTCTATGTCTTTTGATAATGAGTTTAGGCCATTAACATCCAGGGTTATTATTGTGATATGATTTGTACTCCTGGTCATGTTGGCTTATTTTTGGTTTATAACTTGACTTGGTTTCTACTTTGGTTTCCCTCAGGGTAGTTCCTCTCTTTGCTGACTTGTTTTCTTTTTCACTTCCTCCTCATGAAATATTTTGCTTATAATGGTCTATAGTACAGGCTTACTATTTGTAAATTCTTTTAATTTTTGTTTATCACGGAAAGATTTTATTTCATCATCAAATCTAAAGGTTAGTTTTGCTGGGTATAAGATTCTTGATTGGCATCCATGTTCTTTCAGAGCTTGAAAGATATTTTTCCAGGCCCTTCTTGCTTTTAGGGTCTGGGCTGAGAAATCTGCTGATGTTCTTATTTGTTTCCCCTTATATGTAATCTGATGCTTTTCTCTTAAAGCCTTTGCAGCCTTTAAAATCCTACCTTTATTTTGTATGTGAGGTATTTTCATTATAATGTGCCTTGGTGTGGATGTGGTATAATTTTGTGCATTTGGTGTCCTATAAGTCTCTTATATTTGATTTTCCATATCATTTATTTTTTCATTATTAATGTCTGTATTTTTTCTGGACTCTACACTGTTCCATTGACCTATTTGCCTTGTCTTTCATTAATCACAATGTAGCATAGTCTTTGGCTTCAGAGGAAGACTTAATATCATCTAGATGGACTCATCTAACTTTGTTGTTTCATCAAAATTATTTTCCAGAACTTTTTGTTCTTTCTAGTTCTTTTATAAATTTTAGAGTTGCCATCTCATTGTATACAAAATGATTGCTCTGATTTTGAATAAGACTGTTTTTGTAAATCACATTGGGGAGAATTTAGACTTCCAGTCCATAGCATTGTAAATCGCCCCTGATATTCACATCACTTTTAATTCTTCATGTGTGTTTTAATTTCCCTGCACAGATTCTCTACATATTTTGTTAGATATATACTAAAATTAATCTTTTTCTGGTGATACAGTCTTGTAAATGATATATTCTTTCCATGTGTCAAATTCAAATTGTTCATTGCTAAAATAAGACTCCATTTGACTATTATTGAACTTGCATCATGTGATCTCTATAATTTAGGATAACACTATAACATTTTTAGTCTTCCTATAAAGACTATATGAAGCTAAAGTAAACAGTATAATGCTATTTGATTAACAGAAATCTTTTCATTTTTTATTCAAAGCCATTTTTTTTTTGTAATTAATAGGATATTTTTGAGGGTCTCAACTTTATAGGAAAGATGAGTGGAAAGTACAGAAAGTGCCCATATAACTCCATATCTAGTTTTCTTTCAGTTTCTCTTACTTAACATCTGCATTAGTGTTCTACCTGTGTTACTTGGTGAGCCAATACTGATAGACATATAATTAATTAAGTTCATAATTTAAATAAGGGGTTCAATCCAGGCTGTACATTCTACAGGTTTTGATAAAAGTTTAGTGAAATGTATTTGCTATGCATAATCTCACAAAATAGTTTCTTGCACCCTAAAAATGCCCTCTGCTCTACCTGTTCATTCCTCTTTTGAATCACTGGCAAATCTTGTCATTTTTTTCTCTGCCTACAGTTTTTCTTTCTTTCCTTCTTTCTTCCTTTCTTTCTTTTCTTTTGGATATAGTTGGAATCATGCAGTTATGTAACCCTTTAGATTCTTTCACTTAGCAGTATTTATTTGAAGGTCTTCTATGTCTCTAGTAGTTTGCAGTTTATTTATTTTTAAACCCTAAATAATGGTTCCTACATGAATGTGTTATACTACATTTAATCACTTATTGAAGGGCATATTGTTTTTCCCATGTTTTGATAATTATTATTAAAGCTGCAATAATTATTCATATGTAAGTTTTCACATGTGTGTATGGACATAAATTTTCATTGTATTTGACTAAATACTAAGAAGCTCAATTTCTGGATTATATGGTAAAAGTTTTGTAAGATCATATGGCTTGTAAGGTTTTCTAAGAAAGTGTCAAACTGTCTTATAAGTAGTGCATTTCCACCAACAATGAATGAGGATTCTTGCTGCTCTACACACTCATCATTATATTTGTTTTGAAATTTTGTCATTTGAATAGATGTGGTTTTTAATTCTTTTTCTTAAAAAAGCTTTTTCTTGCAAAAATTCTTTCCCTTGCCAAAACCTATGGGTTTTAATTCTTTTTCTTGTAGTATTGCACTGAATAGGTGTTCTCTAACAATGTTTAATAGAAGTGGTATGAAATGATAGTCCTTGCTCATGATCATAAAGAAAACACTCAAACTTTAAGCAATAAGCATTATGTTAGCTACCTTTTATAAGGAATATTTATGAACATTTTCTTCATTTAGATAATACAGAGAGGTGCTTTTGATTTTGACATTTTTACAGAATATAAGTCGGATTTTATAGAATGTATTAAAATTATTAGGTAGCTTTCCTTACAGAGTCTGCTATCATGGCAAAGAGAAGGGATCACTTTCTAATTTAATATGTTTAATATTTGGGGTATAACCCAATCATTCCTTATATCTTATTTTTCTACTATTTTATAAAATTTGTATAATTCATTTTTGAGTAACAGAAAAGTTTTGATATCTGGTATTTAACTTGATGTTTTGATATATATATATGTATATATATATATATATCACATATGTATATAGTATAAAATGGTTAAATCAAGCTGATTAACAAAGATATTACCTCACATAACTTGTTCTTTATTGTAGTAATAGTACTTAAAATATAATCTAAGTGATTTTCAAGTATACAATACATTGCTATTAGCTGTAGTTGCCATGCTGTACAATAGATCCCTTGTCATTATTCCTACATTCTAACTGAAATTTTGTGTCCTTAGACCAATTTCTACACAACCTTTCTTGCCTGCAGACCATGGTCACTGTCACTCTATTCTCTGTTTCTGAGTTTGAATTTTGTAGGTTCCTCATATTTTAAGATCTTAAAAGATCAAAGATCTTATCAAAGATCTTTCTTTGTCTGCAAAATAAATACTGTCATCTAACACAATGATCTCCAGGTTCACCTATGCACTCACAAATGAAAATATTTTCTTTTTTAATGGCTGAATAGTATTCTATTGCATATATAGACACCTTTTCTTTATTCCGTCATCCACTGGTTAACTTCATGTCTTGACTATTTTGAATAATACTGCAATGGACAAGAAAGTACAGATATTTCTTCAACATCATTATTTAATTTCTTTTGGATATACTCCTACAAATAAGATTGTTGATTCATATGTACTGTGATTTTAATGTGTCCCCTGAAAGTTAATATGTTAGAAAATCAATCTCCAGATTCACATGCTAATGGTATTTGGTGGCACAACCTTTGGGCAGTAATTAGCATTAGATGAGGTCCCATAATGGTATTAGTGTTTTTACAAGAAGAGAATGACCCAAACCAACAGCCTTGCTCTGTCTCACCACTGATGGCTTCTGTCTTGTTATTGTGCAGTAAGAAGACCATCACCGGATGCCAACCAGATGCTTACCCCATGGCATTAATAACTTCCCAGACTTCATAATCATGACCTAAATAAATCTTTGTTATTTGTAAATTGTTCAGTCTGTGGTGTTCAGTTATAGCAATAGAAAAGAATCTAAAACAAAACAGTAGCTTTATTTTTAACTCTTTGATGAACCTCCATACCGTCTTCCATAATGACTATATTAATTCACATTTCTGCCAACAGCATGCAAGGATATGCTTCATCACAGATCTTTACCAACACTTATCTTTAGTCTTTTTGAAACTAGCCATGCTTCCCGGTGTGATTTTAATTTGTATTTCCCTGATGATGTGGAGCATACTTTTATGTATCTGTTGGTCTTTGGGCATTTTCTTTGGAATAATGTCTCCTTAGGTGCCTCACCTATTTATCATTTAAGTTATTTCTTTTCTGCTATTGAGTTATGTTCAGTCCTTATGTATTTGAATACAAGACCTTTATCTAATGTATGGCTTGAAGATATTTGCTCCCATTTAAAAGACTGTCTGTTATTGTTTTTCTACTATGCTGATTGATTCCTATGCTGTGCAGTAGCTTTTAAGTTTGACATAATCCCATCTCTCTATTTTTGCTTTTATTTTCTATGCTTTGGGGGTCATATCCAAAAGCCTCATTGCCCATACCACGTTCATGGAGGATTTTACCCTATGTTCACTTCTAGTAGTTCTATAATTTAAGGTCTTATATTTAAATCTTTCATCTATTTTAAGATAATTTTCATATATAATGTGAGATAGTAGTCTGATTTTATTCATCCATATTTGGATATCTAGTTTTCCCAATACTACCATAGAAGAGATTTTCCATTCCCCATTTTATGTTCTTGGAATCTTTGTGTCAAACAAATAACTTGATGATAAATGAGTGCATTTATGTCTGGACTCTCTATTCTGTTCCACTGGTCTGTGTCTCTTGTTATGCCAGTACCATGCTGTTTTAATTTCTATAGCATTGTGGTAGATTTTGCAAACAGATGGTGTGATGCCTCAAGCTTTTTTCTTTTTGCTCCCAATTGCTTTGGCTATTTTGGTTGCTTTGTGGTTCCATGCAAATTTTGTAATTATTTTTTTCCATTTCTGTGAAATAATGTCATTGAGGTTTTGACAAGGAGTGCATTGAATGTGTGTGATATGTGGGGTATTTGCTTTACACAAAATTTTCTATAGACATTTTAACAACATTCATTCTGCTTCATGACCATGGGACATCTTTCCATTTATTTGTAACTTCTTCAGTTTCTTTGATCCATGTTTCATAGTTCTTAGTATATATCTCTTCTACCTTCTTGGTTAAGCTTAGTTCTAAGTATATTGCTCCTTTAACTATTATGTATTGGAGTGTTTTCTTGATTTCCCTTTCAGATAGTTTGTTGCTAGTATATAGAAAAACTGCTGATGTTTGTTAAATTTATATTCTGCAACTTTACTGAATTGCTTTATTATTTTTAGCAGGTTTTTGATGAAAACTTTAACGTTTTGTATCTATAAAATCACTTCATCTACAAACAGGATCAATTAAGTCACTTAGAGGCTTTCTATTTCTTTCTCTTGCCTAATTGCTATCTATGTAACTGTTTTGTGTAGCTCATTTCTGTATGAGTTTGTGTGTTTTCTTTACATCTTCTACAAAAGAAGTATTTTATTTCCTTGATACAATCAAATTGTAACATCTAAGTAATATAAATAAGAAGACAAAATGACTAACTTTAAGGAATATATTCATTCAAATCCTGTTAGAACCTGGAGAAACATGAATTTACAACCCCATTTTTTTTTTATTCCAGGTATTTTTTTTTCCTAATATACCAAATAATATACACATGGATAGATTTAAGGCAAAGCATACATGTGATTGTATTCTAATCAAGTAATTAAATCATTATATAATCATTATAGATAATAAAGATGGTTTGTGAAACTTGTTTTAAAATTAATTGTGACCCAGAATCATAGAACATTATATAAAGGAAAAAATCATCTCCTAATTAGCTGTAATGATGAGAAATGAGACAGAATTTTAGTCCCAGCTCCTACCAGGTTCCCATGGTAAGGGTCTAAGAATGATGCCCTATCAGTCCTGACAGGGAGTGAGGAAAAGTGGTCATCAGGAAACCTGTAAGATTTTTCTCATTAACAAAAGCCTGCTCTCCAGGAGGAACACTTCTTCAGGAAAAAAAAAAAAATACTGAAAATGTATCTCAAATGTGAAAAGAAGTTGCTTCTTACTTCAACACCTTTAGCTTCTCTGACAAGGAGAAAAAAAATAAAAAAATAAAAAATAAAAATAAACATAGTCAACACAGGAGAGAACATCAGAGAAACTGACAGGGAATGTTGTGGCCAGAGAGTGAGTCGAGGCTAGAGAAAAAAATAGACAGTAAAGAAAGACAGAAAGAAAGAAAAGCAATTCCAACTACAAAGGAAGGAACAAAGAATACTTGTAAAGGCTATGTCCCTAACATGTAATTCCATTAAAAGTCTGACTTCATCAGAAAGTTATAGAACAGGTCTTCTACCATGTCCTCCTAACACTTCAACAGAAGCCAGGCTAACTGCAGTGGATTGCACAGGAAGCCACTATGAGACAAAGACTCCTGTTTAGGAACAGTACAAAGGAAATCTCAAAACCAAGACTGAGACAAAAATAAGCACACTAGTGGAATTTAAATCCTCTGCTCCCTACAGCTACAGTAAATGTAAAATACAGCCCACACTTAGTTACATTAACATAAATCCTCACGCTAGATATATTGCCTCAGTTCCTATAACCAATTACAGTTTTAAATTGAAAAAAAAAATAGAAGGGATGTTAAAGGAACAACAAAGAGAAAAAGTGATCATCAACAGCAGACTTGGGAATAACACATGCTGGATTTACCAGATTAGACATTTAAAATGATTATTTCTAATATATTAAGGGATCTAATGAAAAAAGAGTACTATGTACAATACCAATTGGATAATGTCAGCAGCTATTGTGAATATTCAAAAGTGGATCCTGAAATCAAAAACACTCAAAGAGAAATTAAGAATACCTTTAATAGGATTGCTGTGGTGTGAACTTTTACGACTCCTCCAAAATTTACATTGGAACTTAATATCCAGTGCAAAATAATATTTGGTGCAAGACCTTTCAGGAGTGATTAGAACTTTTGAATAATGAACTCTTTGTCTCCATCTGAAAAGGTCTTTATTTCTCATTCAGTTTTGCAAGACAGTTCTGTTGAGCATGTACCTCTAGGTTGGCATGACTTTTTGTTTTGATTTGCTTTTTTCCATCAACACTGTCCTGTTCTTGCTAGGCCACTCTTACTTTCCCATATTTCTGCCATATGAGAACACAGCATTCCTTCTCTCTGGCAGACAGAGCAGCAACACGCCCATTTGGAAGTACCGAGACAGCCCTTGCCAGAAACCCAACTTGCTAACACCTTGATCTGGAATTTCCAGCAACTAACACTGTAATAAGTAAATTTCTAGTCTTTACAAATAGCTCAATTGTAGGTATTTTGTTATAATAGCCAGAACAGACAAGGTTCATTAGTAAATTTCAAGATAACAGTAAGGATTAGTGAACTTGAAGATAGGTTAATATAAACTTTCAAACAGAAACTCTAAAGGAAAAATAAAAACCAAAAATCTAGATTAGGCTAAGCAAGAATGCTGGGACAAAATCAAAAGTTATAGTATGCCTATAACTGAAATTCCAGAAAGAGAAGAAAGAAGAGGGCAAAAGAAATATTGGAAACAACAATGACTGAGAAATTTTCCAAATTTGATCAGGTACAAACCACACATATCTAAGAAACTCAGAATGCCAAGTGAATTAAATACTAAACACACATACAAACACACACACACACACACACACACACACACTTAAGATTATTCTCATGAAACTATAGATAAACAAAGGCAGAAAGAAATTCTGACTGAGGCTGCCTGAGGGAGGGAATAAACCATGATTTTTTTTGTAGAACAACAAGAATAAATATCACAATGAACCTTTATCAGAAGCTATTCCAGCAAGAATCATCTGTTAAGTGTGGAAGAAAAAAAAAAAAAAGAAACCAATCTGTCAACCTAGAATCATGTCCAGCAGAATTGACAAGCAAAAGTGAAACAGAAATAAAGACCTTTTCAGAGGAAGACAATTTGAAAGAGTCTATTACCAGAAGACATGGTCTGCACATAAAAATATTTTATACAGATTTTTAGGGAGAAGAAAATACTACCCAAAATGAAGCTTGAGTTTACAAGAAGATAGGAAAAGCAATGTATTTTTTTCTTATTTTAATTGATCTAAAAGAGAATTTTAGTTGATAGGAATAATTAATAACTGTTGGTTATTATTGCAGGTGGAAAGTTGCAAGAATCACAGTAAAATCACAAGGAATGGGAGAGAATAACTGGATTATTATCTCACAAGGCATCTCCACTACATTTAAAGTCAAAAGTTTCATTTCACAGGACTTACATTAGTTTGGAATATATAGTAGAAATCCAAGGCAACCATTAAAAATGTTATTTTTTTTAAAAAAGTGGAAATTAAACACTGAGATCAGAGAAATTGAAATGACATATTCAATTAAAACCAAAAAAGTTAAGATTGAGGGATAACAAAGAAAAATTTTAATCAAGAATATTTGACTTAATATAGCGATCTCATAGATATACAGATTTATTTAGAAAACTCGTACATCCTTGAAGGGTTTTGAATTGATACTAATTTACATATGAAAAATGATAATCCTGAAAAAAATCATAAAATAAATAATGTTAAATTAAAGCTATTTAAATAAATTTGTATTGTTCTAAATTGTCTTTACAAGACAATGAATAGCTATTCAAATAAAAACATTTTTAAAATTAATAATCAAATTTATCAGTTTAATATAAAAGTGATCTAAGGAAAACATGATAAATATCTATAGGCACAAATGAGTCAAATCTGGACATAGAAGGATCTAGAAATTGTTTCATTGGTTTCTGTATGTAAACACTATGAAGAATCCACAAAACATTTTGAAACATTTTGATGTAGAGACTAACATTAGTTAAAAGTTAGTATATAACAGGATACAACTTGCTGGGACAGATTATGACATTTATTGAGACAGACTCGTTGTTAGCACTGCACATCACTTACTTTTGATTTTTGCTTTCAAAAAAATTTTGTTGAAAGCTATTCAGTTGGACGTCTTTGAGAATCATACAAACTATACACCTGAGGGAGGAGGTAAATTCTTCATCTGACTTTGTCAAGCAGAACCTCCAAGGAATCAATGAGGAAATATTGAACTTGTGCCTTCAAGCCTCAAAAAGAAGTGAAGGAGAAATCACATTCCTAGTATTCACTTGAAGAAAAACATACAGTAGAAGTGGATAACTTTTTTTTCTAATAATAGGGATAGATTCTTTTCTTCAAAGAAAGAGGAAGTGATTTTAAATTGCTAAAAATTAGGGTGCATTAGCAGGAAGAAATATTTGATATACATACCAATGATGAAGGGCACATAGTTCAGTATTTATACATCTTAGCAGAGCTGAAGAGTTTCTTAGAGATTTTCCTACTATGTCATCCACTGGACTCAAGAAACAAGGAGAAAATAACCCCAAATAGGAAACTACTGAGTTTTGTGCCATTTTCTCAAACCTCAGGAGGATTTTTAAATGTTCCATTGGTAACATTTTTGAACTCTTCTGTGTCTTCACAGTGTTTTACAACAGAAAGCAAATGTGTCCTCCAGTCAATGTTATTTGACATTTTTTGGGGTCACACATAAAAACATTGTACTATCAATATATTGATATAGTATTTCTGCCTTCATATATTTATTCAGTCTTTCTGTGCAGATAGTAAAGGAAGACTCCTGCAATAGGGATATTGAGCTTGAGCCCTATTCTGAAAAGATTGAACTATCACTTTTTCATCATTTATTGCCCCACTGCATAATAATGGAACAGTATATGTAAATTAAATAAATTCTTTTTTTTTTTTCTTTTTTGGTACTGTAGATTGAACCCAGGGGTACTTAACGATTGGGCCACATCCGCAGACCTTTTTAAATTTTATTTTGAGACAGGGTGTCATTGAATTGCTTAGAGCCTTGCTTAGTTGCTAAGGCTGGCCTTATACTTAAAATTCTCCTGCCTCAGCCTCCCGAGCCACTGGGATTATAGGTGTGCAACAACATCCCGTCTATAAATTAAATAAATTCTTCTTAAAAACATCTAATTTTATTAGAAATATTGAAAGACAGATCTGCAAATATAATATTTTTTAAATCAGCACAGATTTCATTGTTGATGAAATGATTTCATATTAAATTTTAATTAGAATTTCATATTTAAATCAAACTGTTTTAATAAACTAATATATTCTAATATTGTCATTGAAACAAAATAATATTTTAAAATATAAGCTACCAAACACAGTGCCTAATAATTTTCTATACTTACAAGATTATAAGCCAAAGGGCATAATCACAAGTGCATTCACTAGGTCCATGTCTGGGCTTTGAATTCCTCATATAGATATCATATTAGCAGACTGAGAATAAAACCACCCTTATAACTTTGTAAGTAAAATTGGAAATAAAATGGACAAAAGTATGTAAAATTTTACAGGCAACTTTTTAATCCTAGATTTATTCTTCTGTAAAATGGGATAATTATCAGATTGATAACTACAACTCAGAATTCTAGCTCAGGCAACAGAAAGGGCAAATTGAAGTTAAAAACAAACAAAGGAGATTTACATATATATATATATATACACATATATATTTACATATATACATATGTATACATATATGTATACATATGTTTGTATATATACATACATGTATATATACATATATATATTTACATATATATATATATACACATACGCACACACTATGCATTGAGACATTTACTGCCAAATATATAAAAAGTCAAGTGCATTGAATGTTGTATGAGAAGGTCAATTTTTAAAATGTATCTACACACCAGTAGTATATACATGGAATAACTGAAAAATGTGGTTTAATGTCAACATTTTATAAAATTAACCATGTGCTACTTTTGTTTGAAGTGAATTGTTTTAAAAGTGTTAAAAATAATGGAGATATATAAAATTGTTCCAAAGTCATTAATGAGCTACTCCAACACATATTCAATAATAATATTAGCAATAATAATAAACAATGGTAATTTGAAAGTGATCTCATTCATGTATGTTGGCTAAAATGTCTAAATACATTTTTAGCATAGAAATTTTTTTTAAAAAATTATGAACAATGGGATATGAATACACTGGAACCTGCTTGAATCAGTGACTCTTTCTATTTAATCCACTCTTAACTGATCAAGTGCAGAAAATCATAAAAAGATAGGGATATGTCTTAAGATTTGAAAAAACTCAGCAATCAAGGATGAGGGGTCCAGACAGAACACTTACCTAGCACAATGAAAGCCCTAGTTTCTATCCCCAGTCCTCAAAATCAATACACATTCTGATTCTGAAATTAAATAAATAAATGAATATTAATAAGTAAATTCTTCAACATTTTTAGGTATGTATAATTAAAAGTCTTCTAGAATCTTTATGTTATAATAAAAGCAATAAATTCTTCTAACTTGAGAAATTTGGGAAAAAAAATCTCTTACTGCTGCTAATAAAAACTCCTAACAGTCTTCCTAAGAAAACAAGAAATTATTTTATGTTGTAAATATTATGAAGTAATAATTTAAGATGAGATACTAAATGATTAGAAAATTCAAGAAAATCTGCTGAAAAAGTACCAGCAAATTAATATTTAATATTTTACCAGAGTAAAAAGTCAGTCAATGAAGTCAAGAAATTCTTACATAACCTTGATAATGTCCTTAAAAATTAATGGAAAATGAGTCCATTCACAAAGATAACAAAAACAAATAATATCTGAATATTATTAGCTAATAATAAACATCATTCAGAGATCCAACATCATAGATTCAAACTTCATGAAGTATTGGAAGAAGTGTAAATTGTGAATATTTTGTTGAAGAAAAATTTTCACTATTTATGAAATATCTAAATTGGGCATACTGATGACCAATTAATTTTTCTCACATAAATTAGTCTTAAAATATATCACTGATAAAAATGAATTTAAAACATTCAATCATCCATTAGTAAAATAGAAAAAGATATTAAAAATGTATAACAGAAGATTTTTCAAATTCCCAGAAACTTGCTATAAAAAAATAGTTAATCTCTCTCACTCACAATTAAATTTTTGTAATAAAATATTCATTTTGCATAGTTTTTGCAATAGCAAAAATCTGGAAGCTAATGTAGTATCTATAGTAGAGAACTGGTTAAATAAATTGCAAAAGTACATATGTGGCATACTTTAATAATAATGAGATTGCTTTGTATTTCTCAATGCAATTATTTGCAAGATACTGTAATAGGTTAAAAAGCAAAGTGTAATACATTGACTACAGGTATCTTTTCTTTAACCCTAATCTATGCACACATTGTTTTTGTCTGAACATCAACTGAGAAACTGTCATTATGTAAGAAGAAAGAACTGATTCAATTTTCACATAAATATCCTTTGAATTTTCTAATTTTTGATATAAAAAATAACTAGACAAAAATTATATGTTTTCTATTTCTACCTAACAAATTATCACCAATTTCATTATATCTATACATTTTTTTTTCACAGAACAAGGTAATTAATGTTTGATTGAATTACCAGGAGATTTGTGTACTCTAGAGACCAGGAAGGAAACTCGAGAGCCATCTTGGATTTTTGCTTAACACAAAATTTTGAAATTGTGTCTCTACCTACTGCCCTTCTTCCTCTCTCTCTCTCTTTCTCTTTTTCTCTCTCTCTCTCTCTCTCTCTCTTTCTCTCTCACAACAACGATGTGCAAATCTGACTTCTCATGTTGTATTACTTACTAAAGAGAAAAAAGGTTCAAGAGATATAAGCGTCTAAGGTAACAGAAGTTCATGTTTGTAAATATCTCTATTGCTCCATGCTTCTTTTTAAAAAAAAAACTGGATTAAATTCATTAATATGTTTCAATTTGGGACAATAATAAAGAAATTAAAAAGAAGGAAATTGAGGTCTTAATAGTGTACATATTACTTTTTATGACCCTGTTTAAAAGTGATAAAAAATGAAGCTATGCATTAGGTTTATGCTGAAGTACCAGTTAGTAAAATATGTCACCTAATTTTCACAAAGATCTATTAATGGAGTTTATTCCTGCTCTGATATTGCCACTCATATTTGGCAGCTTGCCTTGAACTTGCATAGGAAAAGTAAAACATGTGTTAGTTTGCTTTGATATTTTATAAATCAGTCCCCCACAACCCATGTGGTAACATGATTATTCCCATTCTAAAGAAGAAAAAAAAATTTGACAAAAATAAAACAATTAATTTACTTTCCCAAGAACACACGTTAATTAAGTAGCAGGACAATCCAATCTGCAGAATCAGTGTTTTCTACTACCATGTCACACTGCCCATCTACCTATATGACCCACTCACATAATCTTCTGAGAATGGGGAAGTTTGGATTTCAGAAAAATTCATGTGTTCACAGAACACTATACAGCAATAAAAATTGAGTAAATAAAATATGGCCTTGTTCTGGATGAATTTTGTAAACATAATGATAAATTAAAGAAGATAGGCATAGAGTATTTGCTTTAGGATTTCAAGACTAGCCCAGAGTGAAAGAGTGATTGCCCTTGCACGTGAATGACATGCAGCATACATATAAATATATATACATATATATATATATGATGGGGACTTCTGGGGTGATTTTAGTGAGTGATGGATGTGTATATTTGGTTAAATCAAAGAAGATTTTATGATTTTCATTATGTGCATTTTACTTTTATAAAAACATTTAAGAAAAAGAGGGATAGTGCATTCTCCTTCATCTGATCATGGAAAGCATTTATTTTTTGTATCTTCAAGGAAATTGAAGCTAACATGAATAGGCTGTGACAATAAATCCATGCATTGTCATTCTTTGGCTACTTGCTTCTTATTCAATTTTACATGATTTCATTCCATTTATTGACTTCCCTGGGTTTGGTGGATGTGAATTGAAAAGGCAAACATGTCTTGAACAGGGGTAGGTAGATATACTATATAAATACTACCTATTGAATATGTATTTAGAAAACCTTGATGAACAATTTTCTTTTCAATTTTGTTGACAGAGATTCATGTATCCTGGAATAGGAATATTGTCAAACAAATAGTAATTAAATTTCATATTGTCTTTAGTGGACATCTCAATTATCAGTACTTTGAATTCTGAATGAAGTGAAATCTTGTCTCTTTGAATAGAACTTTATCTAAATAAAGGAAAGGATCCCTACTTAGGCATTTCTTTCATATCTTATACTTGAAAGGTTCAAAACACTTAATAGAACTCTACCCTTCCCTTTTTTTTTAAACCTTCTTGTCTCTGGACAGTGAGTTCCAAAGATTGTGTTCTGTCTAAAACTTTATAGTATAAATATAGATTATGCTCTCTAGTAATTACTTATGTTCACTATATGCCTGCTGATTACACTGCTACCCCATTTCTCAAATGTAAAGCAGTTTTGCATTACTAAGGTCTCTTGGGAAAACTTTAGGACCCACACTGTTTAAGAAGTCTAGCTTGACATCCTGTTATTGTCATATAATATAGTGGCATCAAGCACTTTACAAATGAGAAATGGATGGAAGAATGGTTTTTATGGTAGCTCATGTTATTTACAGTTCCATGACTTTACCCACCTTCTTTTTTTTTCTTTTTTTCTTTTTCCCTAAGATCATGGTATATATTATCTATGTGTTTGTAATATCACTAAGTGTCTTCTGGAAACTTTTCAAAATGCTCAAGGCAATCTAATAATATATTTCAAAATAATGTAAGAGGACCATTAACAATAATTCAAGTCTAAACATTTATCATTTCCCAAGAAAAGGAGTCAAGTGATCCTGCCTCACTGTTTATTCCATTCTACCATTAGCTAAATAGATAGAAAATCGGATACTATCTAATGCTTAGTCTGACAAGGAAATGTAGATTATCAATTGCTACTAAAACACAGTATTTGGGTTTAAAGTAGATTAAGAAATATTATCATGTGTCAAAATTATAGAGAAACCAATATTTTATCTTACAGACCTCCAAGCTTTGAAAATGGGTGGTGGACATTAATTACATTTTAATGGTGATAGGAAATGTGTAACTCTATCTAAGTCTTTGTAAACACTGTGGCAGATATGGTCTCCACTATAGCACAGAATGCTTTTGTGTTTCATTGTTCTTGGCTACATTTAATGTAAAAACTGTAGGTCACTTATGTCACATTCCTTGCTTAAAAACATTTCTATTGGAGGGGGAAAAATCCAGTACTGCAGGGAATGAAGGATACATAATTTTTAATTCTGAATTTTGTTCATTCCATGCGATACTGTGATAAATTCCATGTACTGTGATAAATGGAGTAAGGGAACAAATATTGCTACTATTTTAGAGCTTTTCAGGGAAATTTGAAAATTATATATTATTAAGCCTTTTTTTTTTGTCCTTGCAGGTGACCCCCACCATTACTAAATAAAAGCATTTAAGTTATTAGTTCACAGCAGTTGGGTAAGCAAGCATACATTAGCTTTTGCACTTACTAAAACCAATACTAGCCAACAACCTTGTGTAAAACACTTAACTATTAACTTTTGTTTCTTATCTAAAACTGTCATTATTCGCAGCACTTATCTGATGCAGTTAGAATGAGTATTCAGTGCATTAATGTTTTAAAATGCCAAACATATTGTTCAAAAATAATGAAACCTAATAAATGATGAAAATTATGGTGACTGACAGAAACCAATATTCTATTTTAATTAGATATATTTATATGAAAATTATGGATAAGCTAAATGAATGCTGATCATATATAAAATAGTTGCTCATATATCCATAAATCAATAATCGAATCTCAAAAATGTGAACCTGGTTCTGTTGTGAATCTGGTTCTGTTTTTTGACACAGCCATTTGATGGAATATTAGTACTTAAAACTAAAGATGTAAAAATCTTCGGTGCCAACAAAGGTAAAATAGATATGCTTTAATTCTTAGTTGAAAGAAATAGATTCCAAAAGAGAAACACACACAACATACATGCAGTTGGAAAAGATTTACACTTTGTTATTGAATTTAGAAGATGTTTATTAGACACCTAAGCTTTCCAAAGATTCTGTGTTGTATTATTTTATTTATAAGCAGAAAAAAATACTTTCTATAATCATAAACATCAAGTGTTAGAGAGGGTGTGAGAAAACGGAACCCTTGTATGCTGTTGGTGGGAATGGAGATGGGTGCATCCTCTGGAGGTAACAGTATAGAGAATCCTAACAAAATTAATAATGGAACTATCATATGATTGAGCAATCCTTCTTGTAACTATAGACTCTCCAAAAATAAAATCACCACCTCATAAAGATATGTTCAGTCCCATGTTCACAGATGCATTACTCAGAAGAGCCAAGATATGGAAACTACCAGTTTCTGTTGATGGATAAAGAAATTGTGCAATATATACACAATGAACCTTACTTAGCTTAAAAAATGAAAGAAAACTTGTTATTTATGAAAAAAATAATGGAAACTAGAATACATTAAGTGACATAAGTCAGAAATAACAATACTTCATGATTTCACTTACATCTGGAATCCAAAAAAAAAAAAAATTCAAATACATAGAAATACAAAATAAATGATAGTGGCAATAGGCATGGGGTTGTATGGAAAGATGTAGGTCAAAGGTTAAAAGGTTCAAGTTATCTTGGATGAATAAGTCTGGACATCTAATGTAAAGTATGAGGACTTACACAGTATTGTATTATATATTGCTAATTTGTCAAAAAAGTATAATTTCCTGTAAGAAGCCGTCCTTATTTAGCAGAATTAGACTAGGTTGAGCCTAGTGTGAACTGCCAGGAGGCAAGTGGGACTGCCTGGGAGTGGTTCCCTGTCTCCTTCTGGAATTTTCCCCCTAAGAGGATTGCTCCCCTAACTCCACCCTATCCTGTCCATCACCGAAGCAGCTCCTCTCGGTCCTTGCTCCTTGTACTTTGTAAATAAAAGAGATTTGGGCAACTCCTTGTTGCAAAGAGGCCAGAGCTGGTATGGCCAGACCATCATGCCCCCCTCTCATTTAAAAAGAGTATTGACTCTTGTATGTTTATCAAGTAGATATGCTTTCTGGGTAACAGAAAAACTGCCTATATCCTCCTCTGTCAGTCACCCCTTTTATCCTCCACGTGGCTGAGAGGACCCTGACAATTTCCCAGACTTTTCCTAAAAAGAAAAATTAAAAGAAATAAAGGTAACTATATGAGATGAGAGATACACTAATTTGCTTGATGATAGTAATTATTTCACTATATACATGTCTATTATGTCAATTGTCTTGAAGATAAATCATTAAAAATAAAACCCACAAGTAAATGAGCAAATGGCTATACTTTAAAGTAAAATGGCTTCAGAAAATTCACCAGAAAGAAAAGGTTTAACTGGTGTGTGGGAGAAAAAAAAGAAACGAGGTGAGATTCCGAGGTTGATGATTTCCCCAGGCTAGCCTCCATCACAGGAAGTGATTACAGCCATGCTTGCAGTTTCATTTTGGCTTGTTACCTTAATGGACTCCTCCAGCACCTGGCAGCTCAGCTCTCTCCAGCTCAGCTGAGCTTCCAACAAATATAATGAATTGATTTGATTTTTCCTTTTAATTGGCTCTTCTACTCTCCTCTACACTGAAGTAGTTAAATAATAAAAGGTCACTGGGGATGCTGTTAATAGGTAACTTTTTATTTTATCTATTTTTTTAAAATGATAACCAAAAGTCTAAATTCTCAGGTGCTATCAATGTGAGAGACACATTAGATGGGGAGGATATGAGGCAAAGGAAGGGTTCTAATTCTTCAAAAGCTTGATTTCTAGAGGGGAAAAGCTCTAATCCACACATACATGTAGGACAAGGAAATATACAGATCAACAGGGGCTTCAGGAAAATGGGTCCAGGGAGATTTTGATTCTGACTATGCAAATTAGAAATTGTTTCTCAAAGGAACTAACTTTATATTTGGGGCAGAAGAAGTGCATGAGAGTTAACCCTTAGGGAGGAAGAAAAAGTAAGCAAAGGAATTTCCGGTTGAAACCAGAACACAAATTTCAAAAAAGAAGAGTGAGTATATATCCACATATGTAATAGAAATATAATATAATTTTTCTTCTTTCTTTTTATTTATATCACCCCTTCTTTACGGAATGTCTAATCTGACATATATTATCCTGAGGTTTAAAGAAACAGTACTGGACAAAAACTAAACCCCTGCTAACATTATACATCTTAACATGCATATATACAAACATATGTAGGTATGTGTACATATGTACATATATATTTATGTATATGCATATATATGTCTGTGCATTTTATGTACATATATGTGCATTGCACACATGCATTGTCATTACAGAGGCATTTGTTAAGCAGAGAAATAAAGCCAGGGAAAAAAAATCAACCTACATCTGAGAGATTATTCTTCCATAATAAAGAGAGACACAAGAGCAGTAGTTTTGGGGCAAGAACATCCTTGCTGTATTTAGGCAAAGAAAGCAAAGTTGTTGGTGTGTGATGTAATTGGAGAAGCAACCTCAGATTGGTATAATACAGAAGCCAAACTTAGACCTTGAATGCAAAAGCAAGCACATCTGAATGATATGAATCTAATGTGTGTGCTAAGCAAGAATTACTCTTTCTGAAAAATTTATACTGAGAAAGTAAGAATAAATAGATGGTCATCACTTAGGGGGCTCCCATAGCAGTTCATACTGTAGGTGACAGTGATGAAATTTAGAAATAAATGGTGTCAGTAAAGATGGTAGAATGTTTTAATTTAGAATACCTATTGAAAATCAAGCCCAGATCATACTATTATAGATTGATTTTTGAAGCATGAAGGAAGGGAGGAATCAAAATTGATTCTAACTTTCTTTGATGCAAGCAACTGGAATTTATATTTTTCATTTCTCTAATGGGAATTGCCTGGTGAGAAGCTGAATCAAAGCTATACTGAGAAAATAGAAAGTCAAAATTATGAAGAGGCAGTAACAAAAAATCTGAATTAGAACTATTTAATGAATGTATCCAAATGTACTGACAAATTCTGGGAAATGGAGAATTTTAATTACTGGAGTGCTATAACTAGAGTAGTATTTTAGACTGTTATCTAAATAGTAGCAAGTGTTATGTTGGCAGAAAGATAGAGCTTATACTGTGGTGGGCAGACACATGTGTGGCATGAGGATTCATTCATGTAATATTCACTAAATACTTGCACATGATACCCTAGCTCTATTCTGTGAGACCAAAGAAGATGGCTGCAACATGGTTCTTTTACTCAAAAAGTAATTGTTTCTAAAAATCTTACAATATATAAGATCATCATGTTTATGTTTCCATGATCTAGTATTTCAACAGACTTTAACAATAAAATTTATCATTTTGCAAAAATGACAAGTGATGATTTTTAACATTAAAATATATGCATACATATTTACATATGTACATATTTACATTACTAGTATAATATCATTCCATTAAAATGGATACATTACATAAAAGAGGAATTAATTTCAGTTATCTCAAGTTATTACAATATATCTAAACAAGGAAGCGAAATAAGATAAGATTCAGAATTTATAGGAAAATAAACTGAAAATATCAGCCAACAACATTTTCTAAACTTCTGGATGAGAAGGTAATGCAGTGTAATGTGTAAGGATCTGTGTCCGACAAAGTCTCTAATTTTCATTTAGTTTTCTTAACACTAATCTTAGTGCGTTTTCATACCTGGTGCTCAATTTACTATTTGGTAAATCAGGACTATTTTCTTGTTCGAAATGAGTTTTCTACAATTCTATGCAATTTCCTTGATAGTTACATATCTAAAACATGTGGTTCATCATCAACACACAGATGCTTAAGATTAGATTTAGCTGGTTTCATACAAAGTCAAATAAATCTTAGGATAGTATGAAATGTCAAAAGTGTAGGAGCATGGCTGGTAATAACATGTAAAAGAAAAGATGACTTATTAGAGTTTTATGTCAATCATTATGCTCACTTTTGTACATAAATCCCTTCATTTCATCCTCGTGTCTATTCTATGAAATAATCATAATTCTTGTCTATAGAAAATGTTTGTGAGACTCTGAGCAACTATGAGATAGAATACTTAGAGATGTTTAATGAAGCATTGTTTTGATCCTGTAGCTCAGTCTCCAGTGGGATCTCCTGATAATTTTTGTATAATACTCAGCAGTCTAATTTTCTAGAAATTGAAAACAATTTACTCTCTAAAGAAGACATCATGGAAAGGTCAACAAACAGGAAAGTGCTATTGAATTTGAAACAGTAATTGTAGCAATAAAAATATATTCTATATTAGGAAGTAATAATTTGAGCAATAACTTGAAAGTTACTTTAGCTCAAATACTGTGACTAGGTTAAGCCAAGTTTTTTTTCACATCAGAATGATTTCTATATGGTAAAATCATTTCACTCTTACTCTAGTTAGAGTCTATTATGTACTCACATAAAATCCTGTATTTCTCTTTGTATCATTTTTACAACTGAATTAGAATTAAGTGGAAATCCAGCATTTAATATTTGTTTTTCTTGCAAGTCTACATGTGCAAAGTAAACCAAGTCTATGTTTCAAGTTCATAACTATGTCCTTCATACCTGACACAAAATAGGGAATGCACATTTATTGGACAGAATGTTCTAAGCAAACAAAAGATATATGAAGTCTCAAGTAAAAAAATTAAGAGTCATAAAATCAAGTAGCTTGTGAGTCAAGTTGTAAAATAACACTTGAAGAAATCATTAAATATTCACTTGTGCTCCTCTTTCCAATTGTGATTTAACATATGTAAGACAGGATTAGGGAAGTGTGGTAAGTTTTTAAATAATCTAGAGATGCAAAAATATTGCACTAAATATGTTGGATTAATAGTTCTAGCTATATTAATTCTCCACTGTTATTCTATCAATAGTAATAATCATCATGAGGAAATTTTCCATTTATACCTATGAAAAAAACCATTTCAGAGCTTACAATTACCTTTGATTCAAGCTGATCCTCCTCATCAAAAAACAAAGCAAATATAAAAAAGCATGAATGCATATTTCTTATATTTTTCTCGATACACTTCCTGAGTCTTTTGATAGGTTACCAATTAATGCTCTTCCTTAACAGCAAATAGGAATATTTTCATATAAATTTGTAAATTGGGCTGCAGTACATCCCTATTAAGGACTTTACTGAAACATGGTGTTTGACCCCTTATTTGAATTTGATGATAGTCTCTTCAGTTTCATTTAATTTTCTACCTACCCAATTTTACATCTCTTTGAACTATTTTTAGGTGTCAAAAATGATCTGTATAGATTGAATAAGAACTACATCCTATGAATGGTACACTGGTGATTCGGGTAGTCTCAAGTTAAACTGCAAGTATGTTCATAGCTAAAGTGAGTTTTAAATGGGCCTTGTAGCTGTTGTTTAAAGATAGATCTTTAAACTAGAGCCCTGGGTATAATAACGATAATGCTACCTTCAGTGCACTGCAGGTCTTTCTTCCATGGAGCATAAAATGCCTCCCAAATGCCATCAAAGCCAGGAATGTGGACGTGTAAACAACTTTCCACTCGGTAAGGATGCTACTCTACTGTGGAAAGATCATCTCTTCAATAGTCAAATCCTTGAAGGATGAGACTAAAGAGAGTAGAGAGAAAAAAGAAAATTCATCTCTTTATGAGGATTTTTCTCTTTATTCTCTGTTGTAATCTTCCATCTAAAGACTATCAAATAGACAACCTTTTGTCATGAAGATAATCACTAATTGGCTTTAAAAAAGCACATATAAAACTAGGGAAGTCTTTGTTCTAAATCCAAATAAAGGTTTTAATCTCCCCCAAATTTTTCAGAAGGGAGGAATTATAGAGCTTTTATAATATTTTTAAAAAACGCATCCATAATAAACACAAATTTTCTGTCTTAGTTTCTCATCTGCAACATTAAGGTAAGAAAAGAGTCCTACTTACATCACTTAGATCAGTAATAAATAGGCTACTAATCATTATTCCTGGCATACAGTGTTTTCCCAGTATTAAACTCAACTAATATGAATGCCAGTATTAGTATTTCTGACTTTGTTAAAATTTGAGAATGAAAGTTGCCATATGACATACATTGCATGTTCCTTGGGGAAAATAGTTAAACTTTCTTCATAATTATGTAGTTTATTGGAAAACAGTTGTGTGAAATACTTATGATTTAATGCCAGTCATTTATAAGATAGTCTTCCTTAAAAGCATTAGCATATGAAATCTCAATTTATGCAACTGATTTTCAAAAATCGTTAATTATATGTAGCATGTATCTGATTCTTAGCTGGAGATGATATTAAAAATAGAAAAATTTTAAAACTTTGAATAAGAATTTAATATCAAGTATGATGTTTGCTCAATGGGAAATTCAGCATAAAGTCAATAATATACTTAGATTCTCAAAGGTAATTAGCTTTCAGTAGTATCATTTTGGAATTTACAAACTTAAAAGATAAATACTTTGTGTACAACCAGAGAAACAATAGCTGTACTCCATTTGTGTTCAATGAATCAAAATTAAATAAATTTTTTAAAAAAAGATAAATATTTTCTGCTAGTCCCTAAATGTCTAGAACATAAGGTATTTTTTAGGAGAGAAATCTCACATTCCTTTTCCTCTCTTCCGACAGCAGTATCTTACAAATCAGTGCCAAATGATACACAAAAATCCCTAGGTATCTTAAAGAGAAAAAAATTATATAGGTAAACAGATAAATCTTTAGAACATTTGTCTTTATGGGTGGAACTCCCGCTGTTGGTCTCTAACCTGTAGGGCATTCGTCTTCTCTAAATTGCCAATGGTGTCCCACAGTTCAATGATAAATAGAAATCACCGGAGGAAATAGCATATTCTTCTACAGAGAATTTCCAGACAGACATGGGCCTTTAAGAAAAATCCATACATAAAATAGATTATTTTCTATTGTGTTGTATTTCATCCTGAATCCTTATACAAAGTCATTTTCTCTCCTGTGCAAATAAATAAATAAATAACTGAGTAATCCATTAGGTAAAAATGTACACTAACATGGCTTTTCATTATTTAAACTGAACAAGAAGGAAGATTCCACATAAGACAACATTCATCACATGTAATGAGTGATTTATCACCAAACACTGTTTATCATTTTCGAATTAGCATTAATAAAATTGTGTTATTGTTGGAAGTGATAAGCTTTATTCATTGTCCAATTAACAGGTTTTGGGGAAAATGTTATTAAAGGCAATTTTCTTCTTTGTGAATTATTTTTGGATGACAAACTTAATCATTGTTGGTTATACTGTGAAGTAATTTAGTTGGAAGAATTTTTCATGTTTTCTCCAAATCATCAGCATCCTTGGGTAAATACTTCAATGTCTTTTGCTCTCAAATTTCATTATATACATCAAAAAAGGTTGCACAAGAGTAGACTAGAACAGGGAAGTGTGTGTGTGGGGGGGGGGGATGCTCTCCAAATTGTGTTCACAAATGGTAATAATTCCTTGGGATATTCCCTCACAGCAGAAGGTGGAAGTGTCACCTCTTCTTGATAGATCTCATTTTCTCCCTCCAGAAGTATATATAGTGATATGGCTTCCTTTTTGTATTGTTGCTTATGGTGTTTAAACAAATAATTTCATGCTTATTTTATACTGTGAAGCATTTCATGCTGATCTCATACCTGTTTGTGAACTCTTTCTGTGACTTACCTTTGGATCCAAATGATCCATAACTTATCATTATACTTTTTCTTTGTTTACAATGAATGGAAGTTGGCCATAGCCATTCAAACAGTGGGCATTTATTTTTTTCAACAGTTTTCACTGTTGTCTTAGAAAATACAGTTACATTTAAAAGCAGTAGCTCTGTGACAGAGGGAGGTAGAGTTTGGGGCATTTTAAAGAGTTCAGTTTTATGTGAATTTTTATGCTGGTTGTATTGTTTGAGCATGTGAGTAGGTGATAAGGAAGATTGAGAAAAAAAGGAGGAAAACAGGGAGGGAAGGAGAGAGAAATGAGGAGAAGATGATAGCATCAAATGAATATATGCTGGGATCTAGAATTTAAAATCACATTTAACCTTTTGTCAGTGACCTCTACTACAATCAACGAATATCAAAGATGCAATACTAGCTTTAGAAGTTGAGCTCACTGCTCCTATTTCACAGGAGACTATACAACATAAGGGACAAGTGTGTGCTGCAGGATACACGTTAAAAAGATGGTGGAGGATTTGGGGCAGTCATGGGTGAAGAAAAATATCTAAGAAAATATTGATAAACCTATCATATTTTCATTGCAATCACTCTATTTCATAATGAAAATCTCAAATTATCAAACTTACTTTTAAATTTATAAAGCTGCATTATCTTAGATGATAGAGTCCATTTTAATTTTTATAAAAGATATTTTTTAAAATTTAAAGATATAATACCAATACCCCTCAAAATTTTAAATACTTAATACTTAAATTTTAAGTATTTAAATTTTTCAAGGAAATTGTATATTAAAGCATATGCACTGAGTAATATGAAATTTAAAATTAATTTTAAAATTTCCAATTTAGATACTAAAGTGGCCAAATATTTTACAGAATTGGATTATAAGCATCATCAAGTAGTAAGGTTAATTAAATCAATTTATATGGATATGAATGAAGAAGTGAATGCCATTCCAATTTTTATGAGAGTAAAAGCCTTTATTACTTTACTACCAATGGTGAATTTTCATGTTTTATGAAAATGTACTAAATTATTAAAATTAATTTATTAAAAATTACTAAAAGTTAAAAGAAGGTGATTTTTTAAAGTTAGCAGGTCATAAGTGTGAATGATCTCTGTTATATTTCAAGTGCAATAAAGAAAATTGCATCTGATATCAGACTTTGAGTTTCTTTCTTTCTCCAGTGGATCTTCATAGGTAAATCAACTAACATAAAATTTCTTCTTCCTTAAAATTATTAAACATTGATAATAATAATCCTTCTAGCCAATGTTTTTTGTAAGAATTAATTAGTTAAATCATATTTCAGTCTGTATATATGATACCCTCATATCTTATAATTTTATATTAATAAAGCTCTATCATCCCATAGACTTTGCATTCCTTGAAGTGAGAATTCTTATTATGGTTACTGACATTCTTTAGGTATTAAAGTTGTTTATTGATTAAATAAATGAATATAATGAAAGAATTTACTAAGGCTAGAACATATTTTTTCTTTTTATTACTATACTTTAAAAAGCTTATTAGAGAAAGACAATATTCAGCATTCCAATTAAGAATTGAAGCCAAATTTCCCTCCAATTTTCAACTCACCCGGATGAGATTAAACCAGAAAATTTGAGTTGCTTAACAAGTAAGTTTACATAAAAAATTGACTTATACAATCTAAATCAAATCAAGAGAATCAAAGGTAATAAAAAATCCCTTTAAAATCACACAGAGTAAATATCTAGTTACACTAAGGTGGTAATATACAAAGGGGACATTATACTTCTTTCAATTCAAAACATGGCACCAACATAAACTTGGGATATGTATCAACACATGAATTTAAAAAGTGGAAGAAAGAAACTAAAGGAATAACAGATTTTAACAAAGGAAGATCAACACATACATTAAGGAAAAGAAGGATATAAAAAAGCAAAAAAAATCAGAAGACTTTATTCAGATTAAGAGAGAGAAAATAGGGAGAGATTTGAAGCATTTGTGGCTGAGAAGTTTTTTAAATCACAGGGAAGACATTCATTTCCACATTCAAAAATACCATAAATGTAATAAATATGATGAAAATTACTGCTTTGTAATAAAACTGCTTAAAACCACAGATCAGGGAAAATGCTAAAAGCACCCAGAAAGCAAAATTGTACTTGTTTCAAGGTACTGAAACTAATGTCACAAATTAAGAAAAGGGAATCCAGAAAATAGGGGAGCAATCATGATTTGTTATTAGAGTATGCAGCTATACCATGCTGAGAGGCTTTATTGATTTATTTTTCACTGAAGATTAGAAAAAGACAAGAATGGCCTCTCTCACTACTTCTATTCCATTTTATAATGGAGCTCTGGTCAGTACAATAAGACAAGAAAAAGAGCCATTCAAATGGGAAGGTACTAAGTTCATTCAAAATGGCACCATGGTCTACACAGAATATCTTAGGAATAAATTAAACAAAACAATAGATCTACTAAGTGATTTTAGTAAGGTTTCTATATGCAATATCAACTTTCATAATGTATTCATTATGAAAATAAACACTCTCATAAGTAAGTTGTCAGTTTCCCTTAAAAATCACCTGCACTATGCCTGGCAAAAATCCAGCATTATTTGTTTGAATTAACAATCTGATTCCAAAACTCATTTGAAAATATAAAATAGACCTAGAATAGTTCAATAAACTTTGTGAAGAACCAAGTGATGGAACTAGTCTCTTCCATATTTTAAGACGCAATATATAACTAGAGTATTCATGATATTGTGATTGGCTGGAAAATAGACAGATATATCAGCTGAACAGTATGAGTTCAGAAATAGGATATACGCATTGGAAGATGATTTATTACAAATATGCAGACAATGGGGGAAAGCAGGAATATTTTTTCAACAATTTTTTCTGGAACAATTGGTTATTCATTTGCAAAAATAAATATATGGACTTTGATCAATACCTCACACTTTATACAAAACTTCCTTTAAAATAAATCATAGATATAAGTATAACTCTCGAACTATGAAACATATAGAAGAAAATAACATTCCTTACAGAATATTTCAAAATGGATAGAACTCAATTTTAAAGAAAAATGTAGGAAAATAGCAACTTTGATTTGAACTATTTGTAGAGAAGTCCAGAAGGTAAAGTGAATCTTCTGAGCAAATACTGGTTACAAGAATATTTACCATAGAGTGACACAACCATGACAAAGAGAGTCTTTTTTTTCTCCCATTAGTGGTTTGCCTGAATCTTCCTCATTCTAACAGTCTCTCAATATTTGGTAAGGAGGCATGGGAAAAAATAGCCTATATATAATTATCTGTCCCTAATTTTTCCCTGTTTCCTGCTTCTTTATACTCCCTCAAGATTGCCATTTCTCAATTCCTCTTCTGTAGAATTTCTGGAATCCTTATGGTGCTTGGCATAGCAAAATTCAAACCTGAATTTCAGACTCCTCAATAAATAGGAAAAAATAACATTTCTTCATATTAGATATTTAAGGTTTTAAAACAGGCACTTGAGATAAATAACAAAGATTAAAATGTATATTTAGAAAATAATGTGTTTGCTTAGATTTCCTAAGGGAGTGGGGAGGGTTTTGTCAACTTCAGGACAGGGTCTATAACAACCCTGTGTTGATCCCTACCTTTGACAATTTCAGTTACTGAAACACATCAGAGGCAATAGTAAAGCTAATATTTAATTAATGCTTGGAATGAAAAAAAATGGACAGAGCAAGTGGGCAGAGCAAGGCATGATAAAATTTGTCAAGGTATGTTCTTAGAAAAGACAAACCAACCATAACAACTGCTGTGCTTTGTTACTGATCAAAAGCTCCTTCTACCTCAACTATTACTCTTGACATTTCTTTTAAGGGAGTTGAGACCCACTTGATAGACGCCTAAGTTCTCCTTTGATAATGCTACTGATTTATTTCCTAACATTCTCAACATTATTTTGAATATCAAACAGCATGTTCTTATCAAATAACGAGGCAATAATCCCCTGCTGCTGATGGTTTTGACTGGACCGGAGTATTTGTAAAAGTAGGAAAAAGAAAAAAAAGAATCTGAATCTTCATAATAAAATTCAAGTAATAAAACACAATGGTTTAATAAAGAAAGACATGCTGAGGCTTGTGAGTATTGGTTAATACCGTGTAGTTTCAAATAAGATTAATAAAAGAAATTATGACTTTATAGAAATGAAACTGATAAAATATACACATGCAAAACCCACATAGATCCATACATCCCTGAGTTTTATCAAGTCAAAATTAAGTTTTCAAATTAGTGTGTTTGGGGCCCCAATGAGCGAGTTTCACTACTTAGATTCTTTTCCCTTTCTTTATATTCCATTAATAAACTATAACATGAAATTTTTAGACTTTTACCAAGATATCTGGGTTTATTTAACTTTGCTTTTAATCTTTAAATAATTTGTCACCTTCCTTTTTAATAAAAATATTTCAAATAATGTAAAGTTTGGCATTATATCACTATACTATAATTATGCTCTTATTTTCTTAGAAGATTTCTTAAAAGCAGATGAATCATTTTCATAGTTTGAATTGATTTCAGAGAGAAATATCACTGCAGCACTGAACAGTTTCAGGTTAGGAGAAATCTTATTGTTCACATATATTTTGTGGAGATTTGTTCAGAGAAGCATTAAGTGTCAGGCTTGCATAGCACAGCTGGGCAGAGAAGGGAGCCAAAAAGAATCGATCTGCTGAACTAGCAAATATATTTTGCACCCATTAGTAATTAAAAGAGCTTAATAATTTGGGGAAGCAAGTTGAGGGAAAGACTAATGATTTCAACCAACCTGGAAAAATAAGGCTGGTCAAAAGTGCTAGGAATGATATGAAACCTTAAACTTAATTTTCAAACCTCATGCCTTATGCCAAATTCCAGTTCATCATGTAGAACAACAACAAAAAAATACAGCGGAAACCTAACAGTGAAAAAGAAAATCTATATTACAGATATTTAGCATATATACCTTATTGACCATAAGTCATGAAAAAAATGCTATGAAACGTGAAATAGTCTTTTAAAAAAGCAGTTTACATGTTTGCATCGAATTCAGCATATAGTCAATATGAATACAAACCAAATGCTTAATGTAATCACCAAATATCAAAAGAAAAATAAAAAACTGTAAATTCTATTTTCTGTTTCATCATTTATCTGTGTCCACGACCAGCTTATCATTCTTTGCTGATGTGGTATCTTTTTGGGCCCTGCTATACCAAATCACATTACTTTCAACCCACATTTGGAACAGCAAACAAAACAGGAGGCTTGCATAAGACAAAGTACAGGTATCTATCATTTTAAATAGTGTTTGAGGAGAAAATGTAAGATGAAACCCTAAACTTTAGTAAAATGCTAGTCCTCAAAAACGTTTGAAAATTTTATTTAAATATTTGCTAATAACTCTGTCACTCATTTCACTATACCCGGAAAAATCCCAAATATATGCTTAAGACATTGGACTATATGCCCTGAGTCCTTGGTTAAAATGTGGTTGACAGTTTGTAGCGGCTGTCTCCAACAATACCAAGGACAAAACCAGAAAAACAGATCTGTGAATCAGATGTGGCTCTTAAGTGATACCTAATCTTCTCATTGCTGGTTTCTTGCCTCATGTGTCTCCTGTCTGCAGTTGCTTTAAAAATTTAATTTATATTCTCTATAGATGTTTCTTTGTTCACCTAAAATGTTTTGTAATACATATTTTATTTTTAGGCAGTTTTAGATTCACAGCAAAATTGAGGGAAGGCCAGAACCTATATATTCCTGCCCTCACAGCTCATTGCTCCCCAACTATCCCCCACCAGAGCGGTCCATCTGTCACAACTGATGAGCCTACACTGACGCATCATTATCACCAGAGTCCATAATTTACATAAAGTTTCACTCTTGTGTCGTTCATTTATGGTTTTGGACAATGTATGATGACGGGTATCTGCCATTATAGTATCATACGGAGTATCACACGAGTAGATTGGCTTCCCTGAAAATCCTGTTTTCTTCCTATTCATTCATCTCTGCTGCTTAAGTCATGAAAACTATTGACCATTTACTAACTCAATCAATAGTTTTGCCTTTTCCAGAATATTCTACAGTGGCAATCATACTATATCAGCACATTCAAATTGGCTTCTTTCCATTAGTAGTATGCATTTACATTTCCCCCATCTCTTTTCATGGCTTGAACATTCATTTCTTTTTAATACTGAATAATTTCCCATTTTCTGGATGTACTGTGATGTATGCATTCATTCACCTCCTGAACCACATCTGTTTCCTCCCCTCTGATTTTTTGCATGATTCTCCAAAGAGCATCCATTTTAGAGATTTCTTGCTACCTAATTAAATCCAGTCACTGGTACAACTGAGCTGCAGCAAATGTAACCGGTAGTCGATAGGACTTTTGGGTATAATCGGTGTTCAGACTTTTATCACCACAGATGAGTTTTACCTGTTTTCTGCTTTCACATAAACCCAAACATACAGTGTATGAACTGGCATAGGTGCCATTTCCCCACCACCTCTCTTCTTTTACTCAGCATTGTGGCAAATGTTACTGCATGCATGAATAATTCATTCATTTCACTGTTATTACTACAGATTATGTGCCCAATTAATGTTTCAAAACACATTTTTGGGGGGTATCCACTCATTACTATTTGGCTTATAACCCAGACATTGAATTTTTGTCATATATCTATCTACATATTCATGTTAAGTAGATACTATCAAATAGTTTTTTGAGACAGTAGCATAAAATTGAACACTTACCAACAATATATGAGAAATCTAATCATTCTGCATCCTTTTTAATACTTCCCTTTTACCTATTATTTTAACTGAAGTCACTCTGGAGTAGGATGACATCTCATTACAGTCTATTTACATTTCCCCAGTAAATAATTTTCTTTTGATACTAAACTTTACAATAGTCTCTTTTGAGAAGCACCTATTTTCTTTTTCACATTTTTTTTAAATAATAATTTTACATAAAAGTCCATTCTATCATTAAGATTGGAACTATTAGTATGTATGGCTTTTATTGAATCCCAAATACACAATGCAGGAAATAATCACTGACAAATCCATTAACTAAGTACTTTAACAACAAATCCTTTCATCTGATTTTGCAAGTAATAAAGTGTATAAAAGACAAGGCCTTTAATTTGAAAGGCTCATGGCTGATGCTGCAGGACTGCTTTCATGATAAATACGTGTTGGGAAATGGACACAAGACAGGATCGCCAGACAAAATTAATGTTATTTGTGTCCCAGCTGAATCATATGTATTACCAGATTCTTGCCAATTATTTGAATTAGGTTTGATAAAGACGGGAAAATCCATAACACAATTAAATTGGTGTATTCTTTCCTTTTTTTTTTTTTCCCTCTGCACCAGACACCCTCTATTTTTATGCTTTGCATTCCACCATCAAGTTCTCCCTGAGAAGAAAATTGCATAGACACAAGAATAGTAATCTGGCCTTTCTTTCCTGTCTGATATCCAAATGTTTTATTTTGTGTTGGGTGGAGAAGACATCCACAATTTGATCAGAAAAATATATAAAGTGTCCTTTATATTGAACAACACTTTTAATAAATGAGATGACAGAACACTATTATCACTACTAAAATATTTTATAAGTTAACAATAGAAAGCCTGTCATCTTTAAGTTACCTCAGTCATTTATTTGATGTGCGCAGCATGCCTAATTTATTTGTTATAATGTTGTCCCATACATGAACATGCTTCTGATTAATGCCTGTCATGCTGGAATTGAACAAGGCATTTTATTCTAAAAGGAACTGTGGTTATGGAGTACGGATAGTGATATCCCCATATTATAGATTCCAAGTAATTTATAGTCCATAATCTACATCTAAAAAGTATGAAATATCCTCTGATGTGATAACTATATTTATAAGACTATGTCATCAGAGAATAGTCAGCCATACAGCCACATTTACAGTCATCATTATTTATCATATAAAATTAAACTACATAATAACACTATCCGGAAAATGTGATGTTTTAATCTTTATGTTGTAACCAAGAATATGCAATTTTACATATGGCTACAATTAGCATGAATATATGTTTAATATATTAATGGATACATAATTTTTTAACTCTGGAAAAAACTTACTAGAGAAAACATTTTTCCTATTTTGTTAATAGATAAATTTATAAGAGAGAAATGCCTTATGTACTGGCATGATAGATGATGACTCTTTTATTCACTGTATATGTTATATTCTTTGCATTTCTAAAATGAATATTATTTACCTTCACAATCAAAACTGATGAAATAAAACAATCTGATTTCTCTGCTGAAGAATTGTTACTATTGCAAAATTCTTAGTTTTTCAATTTCTACTTCCCCATCTCATGTTGCTAAATGTAAATGTGATTACCTTTCACATATCTAATATATAAGTAATGCTATCTACCACAAACCAAAAAAACATATAAACTGTGGAAGACACTAGGGATTCAACATAAGTGAAATCTAATTCTTATCATTGGAGAAACAACTATCTTATTAGGAGGGCATATAAAGTAACATAATAATAATGTTTGATAGCAGCATTCATTCGAGTTATGGGAAAATAAATCAATCATTTTTGCTGTAGATACTTAGATATGCATATCTATAAATAAGAGATGATATTTGAAATTGTTATAAGAGGACAGAGATGAATTGACCAGATAAAGGCTCAAAGGCCATTTTTGGTAAAACAATCAAGATAAGCTCAGGAAAGAAGAGATGCAATATGCTCAGGGATCAAGTAGTAGAATAAGAATGTAATGTAAAAGAAAACAAATGTTTTTCTATTTAAATTAATACATATATGTATACTTTTCATAATTCATATATATTTCATAATTATATGAAACTTACACACACAGGGAGAGAGAAAGAGACAGTTCTGAAGATCTTCTGAACATATTACTGAATGACAATGAGAAACCTTCACTCACAGAAGAGTCTGTTGGGGGAAGAGGGGAAAGATTGTAATCTATGTATCTCTTCTATCCTGTCTTATTTGCCAAGGCTCATTACAACTGCATATAACAATGAGACAAGTAGAATATGAAAAACATATTTAATGTAATATATTATAAGAAGAATAAAGTGATAGGTAAGTATATATATGAAAACATATATATATATATGTTAATATATAAAGACTAGGAAGCGAACATATAAGTGTAATTATGTTGGTTAGACATGGTAGAGAGAAGAGGAAGTAAGGAATTAATGATATGCATTACAAGATATGTTGGTAGTAAAAAACATTTATAAAATGATTTCAAGAGCTTAAATATATAATAATAGGATAGTCTTAAAAGTTAATGATAATTTTCACTTTATATTTTAAATTTCACTTAATATTTTGTTAATAGAGAAAAATTAAAACTTTCTATACTGATGCAATTTATAAAATATTTTAGTAATAATAATATTCTGTCATCTCATTTATTAATAGGGATAGTACTTTCTGTACTAAACCAATAACATACTAACACATTTCCACTTCCTGGAAATTGTATTACTTTATATCTAACTATCAATGCATTCACTCAATTAAAAAAAAAGCATCGAGAATTTTTGTTATTGTTTAAATTTAAAACTGATATTTTTCCTTATTAAGAGGAACTTATAGTTCTGCTTAATAAAAACAATATTTAGTTTTGCATTTCCATGAATTTCTTTACATTTTTTACTAGGTTGATTTACCTTCAACCTACTTAGTTCTGTTCCATTTAAATTACAATATTTTTCACCAATCTTCCTATAAAAATGAAGAAGTTTCATTATAATTGTACATTTTATTTTCAGTGATGTATTAGATTGACCAATAAAGAGTTAACTAAGACTTGTTTACTCTAAAATGTTATCTCAAATAGCAATATGCTTTTTTCTCCTCTTACTTTTTAAATGCATGTCAGAATTCTTAAGCAGACGGGAAGATTCTCTTTGTAATTGAATTGGAGGACTTCTGCAATTTTTTAAAATCACAATTATAGGATATCTAATGTCGGGTATTTGAATATTTAAATTGTAAAGGTCAATTGTGAAAGTTTTCTCAGTTTTCTTTATTTTTCCTTGCTCTACTGAAATGCTGATAAATTGTGTTTTGTTGGTATTTTTTTATGTATTAGATGAGGTACTATAGATCACCATAAGGAGTTCAAATGGTTTTCCAAAGGTTCTGCATGGAACAATATAAAAGAAAAACTTGGAATATTGGGTTATCATGGCAGAGAGTCTGTGTACTTATTCTAGCCCCATTTATAATATGTCACTAGCCCATACAAATCCTGTATCTTTATTAGGAAACAAGCCACATGTGGGCAGATTTAGATTATGATAGTATGTTGACTTCATCTAACATTGCTTCTTCACTCAAGTCAATACATCCCTTGACCAGAGCCAGAGTTTGATTGTCCAGTAGCCAAATATTTCTCCACTGTAGGCTCCCATATTTTCCTATAGTCACATTTTTGTGAGTATAAACATAATAATATGAACATACAATACTTAGGACTTAGGAAAATAAGACATGTTGTTGGTGTTTCTTTTTTAATGAAGAATTGTTTTTTTGTAAGTAGAACTTTAATAGGCAATGAGCTACTCAGGGGTTTAAAGAAAGCTTGAAGAAATAAATCTTTTGGCATGTAGAAGATCCTGAGTGTTAGTTGACTCATTTTTAATTCCTGAGACAACCCACCCCCCAAAAAAAACCCTTAAATTAAGGGTATATTGTAAAACATTCCCAAACTTATCAAAACTATAACTTTTCCCAAAATGGTTTCCCTTCTCACTTTGAGGATATGGAGAACAGAGGAATGTCAGGTAGAAGGTATCTCATTCTATTGACTTCATTCTTTCATTTGTCAGTACCATCACCTCATCACCTCAGAAAGTTGTAAAAGTAGATTATTCTTTGCTGAGGAGTCAGAGAAAATTAAAGAAAATCAAGTGTATGAGAAAAAGAATTTAAGTGGCTCACTAAATAGGAATATTAAATATTTTACTACAGACAGAAAAACTATTCAAGAACTTCCTGTGGACAAACCTAGAGACTAAATGTACTATAATCCCTAATACAAAAATCATAAGATGTGAAATTTTGTTAAAAACAAATTTTTATTAGTGGCATATTGATTTAGTATTAAAAGTGGATGTGATATGAAATATTATTTATAGATTTTTTATATCAGTTTGTGTGACTACATACATATTTGTGGGGTTGCCTGGGGAGTGTTCCCCCAACCAAATTGTGCTGTAATGTAATATACAGTATATCAATACAATATCTCCTGAAAATCTGATAAATTCTGAGTTTCAAAACTGACCCCAAGGGTTACTAAACCCAAGAAAATAAGAATACATATACAACCATTTTTTTCAAAAAATACCTCCTCTGTTCACAATTACTTTTGAGTTTTTATCATATTTTCATAACACTCACCCTGACCATATGATTTTTTCATAATCTGCTGAGAAATATGTATAAACAAATGTGATTATACATTTTGTGAGTAGTCTATGGGGACTTTAGTAGGTTGTCATTAAGCAGCTTTTGATATTTAAATTCTTTCAGGACAACACTAAGCAAAAGCTGAAGAGGAGAAGATGATGAGGAAGCCTATCACTCTTACACTTGCAGAGCATTCCTAGTTTGAGTATCTGAAACTGACTTTCTTTTTCAGGCTTGCTAGTGATATCAATCACTGCAAAATGCCTTACTATATAATGTAAGCACTTACTATATAATGTAGGCACTTATTCAGATATATGTTCCCATTTTTCCCCAAATCCAGCATTCCTTTTTAGAGATTATGCCATATAAACAGGGATAAGAGTTTTATTTTTCTAACTTTCCCATAATTTGCAATAAGCACTAAGAGTTTTAAAATCAATTTTGCTGAAAAGCATATTTAGAAATTATCCTCTGTCCTTGTTCTTAGGTGTTGGTTATTGATTGCTGCTGTGGAGCTTGCTGTCCCTTCCAGTGATCCAAGGATATATTCAAGATGGCATGGCAATAAAAAGTAAAAACAAGGTGTTACAAGCAAAAAGAAATTGGGCTTACTGGAGCCAGTTTACAGAATTCATTTTCTCTGCCAAATTCTCACAGGGCAACCTTGGAAAGAAGTCTGTTTTGCAAACTTAGTTTAAATGCTACTTCTGTCACCTGTCAATTGGATGAATTGGGCATGCCATTGAATTACAATTTATTTCCATATGCAAATTAGGATAAACATTTTTCTTGTAAAATTGTTTTAAAGATTAGATATAATATTTAAAGAAATAATCAAAATATATTGCATGAAGTAGGAGTTTACTAAAGAAGGTATTATTGTCATTATTAGTACTATCAATATTTATTAGGAGTAGTTTACATGTAACTTATGACTTTTTAGTCAGTTTAAAATGAAGACAAAATAGGATATCATCATAAAAACTTATTTCATAAAATTAAATCTATTCTCCACTTTCCATAATATTTTTGTAGTTGAAATTTTTCTTATTCATCTATTATTGTAAGATTAAAAAATTGTGTTGCTTAACAGCTGAACTTAAATTTGTGGTAATTTCTAAAAGCACACAAAGAAACTAAGTATAAGAACTGTCTCTGAATTTTAAACCCCTCAACATCTTATTATTCTCTTCCAGAAAGAAGAGAACCTTTTAGTTTTTGGGCAATATGTTCTTCCCTTTTGCATAAGTATTCATTTACTTGTTTACTCACATAACTCAAATAACTGGCTACACTTCATATAATTAATATGCTTTATCTACTGGTATATTGAAACTTGACAGAAAGGTCTCAATGAGGCAGATACATAGTAAGAGAACTGTGTAATGTCTAGGCTAACAAATTTTAATTTTCATCCTTTTCTGTTACATATTTGAAATATGTGTTTTGTGAACTCTAATGAAAGAAGACAGGATTATATGGGAACTGGTCATGAATTTGTCTGGAGATACAGTTCTAGTGCAAGATATGGTATATTACTAAAAGAAAAATGGGAGAAAATTTTCTCAGAATTAATAAAATTAATTGAGTTCTGTTCTTTTTCAGGTTTATTGTTTAAATAAAAAAGAAAAAAGAAATATACAATATAATATTAGAGTACAAGTAGCTAGCTGGCTCCTGAGGATTGAGGCTTTGGTTATCACCTAGGGAGACAAATCCAAGAAAATAAAATAAGTCACTTAAAAAAAATTAACAAGAAAAATCTAATTAAATTATCATAATTAATTAACATAAAGCATTAGTGAGCAACTGCTAGAAAAGAAACATAATTATTGATCATTGAGCAAATATATCAATTAATTATTTATTCTTGATTTGTTACAAATAATAGCAACTAAATGTTTACTAATACAAATGTGCATTCATGTGGGAATTGTTTTATCTTTTTGAGCAAATACTTGTAAGCAAATTCCAGGCAAGAAAATTACCATTTTTTTTTCTCACAGATACAACTATTATATGAATATCTTAAATACATTTTGACCATGAATTTTGAAAGAACAGTCCACAGAAGGCCACCCTCACTTCTGACACCTATGCATTTCCATATCTGCTCTCAGGTTTAAAAATTTGCTAGTACTCACAGAGCTGCCTGAAAGCTGCTATACTTAAAATTTCTATTGGGAAAAGAAACAGATTAAAATTGATTAAGTGTGTAAGTACAATGGGCATGTCATAGAAAAATTCCAAACATGGAATGTCCACTGTCTTCTACTGAAGCCATGGATAGTATTTCTTTCCTGATTTTGACATGTGGCAATATTCATGAAGTATCCATGATCAGGAAAACTCACCCAAAATCTCAGTGTTTGAAGTCTTTCTTGGGTTCAAGCATATTGGCACAATTAACAGCTCACATGACCAGTTTCAGATTGCAGCCCCGCCATAAACTGTATGGCTGGGGATGAGGGGATGGAGAAAAGACAAACAGACACACAGATAGAGAAAAAGCTGGGTCTCAGTGGTTGATTCCTCGTTAGTAGGAAGTAGTTACACACAACAAGACTCAGCATGTCTACATATATAGACATATATGTTTATATATACATATAAACATCTAAAGGATTTATTGTGAGAAAGTTTCTTCAAAGTAAGCAGAACCAATGTCATGAGTATGAGCCAATTTATGATTATCAGCTTGAACCCATAACATTCTACCCCTGAATAGCTGGCATCTGAACCTCAAGCTCAGAAACTGAATAGCTCTGTGGTTGGTACAGAACCTCCTATTGAACAGGGCATCACCATAGCAACTAGACAGTCTCAAATTGATGATTTTGCACCAAGAGTTCTCAAGGGAGGCATCACCACTGTCAAAGGACAGTTCAAGATCCTTAATTCAGTCACTATTCCTGACACAGCCCTTTTGAAGATTCAGCTTGACTGCTTGACAACAGCATGCCTGGCTCATTTCATTTAACATAATGATCTCTACTGCCATCCATGTTGTTGCAAATGAAATGATTTCATCCTTTTTATAGCTAAGCAATATCTCAACATGTCTTTGTACTACATTTTCTTTATATGTCTTTCTCTCTTTCTTTCTCTTTTTTTAATTTAATTTTAGTTTTTGGCACCAAGGATTGAATCCAGGGGTGCTTAACCACAGAGACATATCCCCACTCCTTTTTATTTTTCATTTGGACTTAGGGCCTTGCTAAGTTGCTGAGGCTGATGAAACAGGTTGTTTCTACCTCTTAGCTGTTGTGAACAGTGCTACAATAAACATGGGACTACAGATGTCTCTTAAACATACTGATTTCATTTCCTTGAGATAAACGTCCAGTAGTAGGATTGGTTGATCATAAGATAGTTCCATTTTGTTGTTGTTGTCGTTGTTGTCGTTTTGAGAAATTTTGTAGGTTTTTCCATATTGGTTGTGTTAACTTGCATTCCAGCCACCACTCGTTAGGGGTTCTCTTTTCTCCCTATCCATATCAGCACTTGTTATTCTTTCTCTTTTATCTTACTCATAAATGGACTGTTTAAAAATTTGTATCTCATAGAAGTTGAGTATAGAATGGTGTTTATCAGAGACTTGGGAAAATAGGGGTAAGAAAGGGTGAATAAAGATTGATCTATAGGGCACTGGGGTTGTAGCTCAGTGGCAGCACACTTGCTTAGCATATGTGAGGCACTGGGTTCAAAACTCAGAACCACATAATAAGTAAATAAAATGAAGGTGTTGTGTCCATCTACAACTAAAAATACTTTTAAAAAATTGGTCAATAGTATATATATATATATATACATATATATATAGTAGTATATATATATGAATAGTAGTATATATATGAATAGGTAGAAATAAGATTTTTCTGGCTTGCCATTGTTCATATAGACAGCAAATACTGTATATTTCAAAAATCTAGAAGAAAAGACTTTGAATGTTCATACTACAAAGAAATGATAAATGTTGGAGGAGATAGATATATTCATACTGGTTTAAGTATCAAACAATGAATATGTATATAGAAAAATCACACAATGTCCCAAATATACACAAGTTTTGTTTTCGTGCATCAGCAAAAAATTAAATGCAATTAATAATAATAACAATAATAATAAAGATGTATGTGAAGAATTTTGAAGAGTTTGAATTTCTACCTAACTTCAAAACTAACAAATTAACCTGTCAGTTTCCTAGAAGCTGGCACAAGAAACATACTCTTATTCAAAGATGAGAAACTTTATTTATTCACAACTCTGCAGGCCGCATGAGATTTGTGTTCACATTGGTTTTCTATTGCCCCCAAAGTCCCTTAGAGACAATGCAGAAGCACCCCAGTGGATGTTGTATAAACAGTGATTTTGTGTCCGAGCTGAGGAAACTTGAGTTTAGAAAATTCTGTTTTTATTAAGAAGGATGCTGGCAGACTTTTCTTATCATTATATCAGAAGGGTACATTCCCTTCAATATACTGTGTTGGTGAAGAAACAAATTCATTTTCTGTCTCAGAAGGATGCACTGTTTCTATCTTCAAGGTTATTTCACATACATTCTTAGAAAGATAATATTTCACAAAATTCAATATAAGAGGTAAGAAAATGAACTATTATTCAAAAGTAATGAGCCAGGTACTTTTTAAATATGACTTATAAGGCAAGAAATAATTGTTAGGTCATACAATGATAAAAATCAATTTTAAAAAACAAATATGTATTCTTAATAATTATAGTTAGTAAAAAATAGTTAAATAGTTTTATATGGTATATTGAAGCCCTTGCGTTTAGCCAAAGCCTTCAATAATACTTCTGGCGATATTTTACACTTCAGATATTTTATATGGTATCTGTTAAAGGGGAAAAAAGTTGCTTACTCTAAAAAAAATAACAGTTAGTGCACAGGTACACATTGAGAAAGTGGTAAGCGAATTTTACCAAAGTACATTCATTTTCTTTAAAACTACTGAATAAGAGCAAAGCTAGAAAAAAAACATTTTTTTCATGAAATATTTTTATGATTTAAGTAGTAGCACATTTAAAGTAGGGATTTATCATTAAATGAAAATATTATTGTTGTGTTATAAACACACAAATTTACTTTCAGATTAAAGTATCATTTAAGTTTGTCTTTGGGCTTTAGATAAAGTTCTGTGGGTCACATTCCATGTTACTCTAAATTGAGGGATGGTAAATTACAACTCATGGTTTGTTCTATCTTCTCATCTGATTATGTGGTGTAAAAAATTGAAAATTGTTCTCATAATTTAGAAAATCATAGGTGGGAATAATATAGAAAAATGAATCTTTGAACTGAAATCTGAATGTAGGAAAAATGTGGTGTAGTGAACAATAAATCGTGTTTCTTTTTGTTTTTTTTTGATTTGTCAATGGTATTACAAATAAATTAGTTCAACTAAATATCACATTGGAGAAGAATTAACTGAAGATCGTAGACATTAGCTGCAAGATTGGAATGCTGTCTCTAATAATTTTTTACACATGTTGTCATAAAATTTGACCACCATGTTCTGTTTCTTCTATTTATCATTTAATTGATAATTTTTATCAGAAATTTTACAGCTACTCCAATTTAAATGTTGTAAATGAAAGTTTATTCACTTGGGCCAAATAAGCATTGAAATTATATCTTTATCCACAACCATACACAGACATATGAACATACTTTTATATGCATGATCTAATTACTGCATGATCTAATTACTGTACAATGTAAATGTGATTATCTGTCATATTGAAAATTACTAAGGAAAAGGAACAATTGAATAACTTTGGCATCTAAGGCTATTTATTTATTTAAATAGGTGATATGATTTTTTTCATTTTATTTGCTATTAAACTTTTAAGCTTTGGATCACAGTATTTCAAATACTATGTATATGATAAAACATATGATGCCATATATTTTAAAATTCACCCTGCAATAAAGTTACAAATAAATTAATTAAATTTTTCAGAAAGAAACATATGAGCTTCAATTTGTTTATAGGGTATTTTTCTTCTCTTGAATATGAAAAGAAAAATACCCTATAAACATTAATATTTTGAAATATTAATATTTGGGACTCTCTGAGGTCATAAGGCTTCCATAATTTTCTAATTGCTTAGCTTTGTGATCCCTGGGGTGAAAGTGTGTGTGTTTTTATGCATATATGTTTGTGTTTGGCCAACTATAAGTGCAGTCTCCCTCCACTCTAAGCACTGCATTCCACTTAGTTTTAAATGTGTTTCAAATTTTAAAAAATGTTGTGACAATTGACAGAGATAAACTAATTCATCACATAGTACAATTACAGGTTGACTGCTCAAATTTCCTTAAATTGTTTTTATTTTTCTTACAAAAAAAATCAAGGGAAATATTATACAATATCACAATCACCATGTAGAAGGGTAAAATACATTCTGAAATTAGACAAATAGTCCCTTTAAAATTTAGAGGTACATATAATCCCAAAATATAATTTACATGCATAATGACAGGGACAAGATTGCTGCAGTCTAGGTGACAATGGACCAGTGATATCAGGTTATGAGAATCATTTGCCAAGTTTTTAAAGAAGTGATTAGTCAGAACTCTTTTCTATCCCAGACATAGTGTCTATTATGTGTTCAAAAGCCATAATTATTTCAAAAATAGACATTTGAGGAAAACAGATAATTAGTCCAGTACAGCTGGTATAAAACACTACTGGCATTCACACTGGTATCATTAAAAACTTGGCAAAGTACCTTATAAGCAATACCCCTGGGCAAATGAAACAAATTAAACACCTAAGTATTTTTTTTAGAACCTAAGAAAGTGTGCATAGAAGACTTCAGACTTGGCTTCTAAAATTTAAATGAGAGAAATGTGAAGAGCAATCTAATGTTATTTTGTTTATTCGAAATTGCTTTACATTTTACTTGCTCAGAATCACAGTTTGATTCAATTCAACACATTTTTTTCTTGAAGTTAACTATTTCCCCAAGTTTTTGCTAGATTTGTTTTTATTCTTTGAATCTATATGCCCATTTTCAAATTTCATGTTTTTAAAATTATTTTATTGTGAATATGTCATATATTTTAACAATGGTATAAATACATATACAACTTATATAATAACAATAAAATAAATGCTTGGGTACACATTGACAAAATTAAGAATACTAAATGAAGATTTGAGGTCTACTGTGTCCCTTGATTACCTCCCCTTTTCTCTGCCCAGAATAACAGTGATCCTGCATTTCATGATTAATTTCTTTGTTTTGCTTCACTTTCTAGTCTTATTCTATATACCTGTGGCTCAAAAATATATTGTTTGCCTGCTTTTAAATTATTTTTTGTGTGTGTGTGTGATATTGGGAATTGAACCTGGGCTGTCGCACATTCGAGAGAAGTGCTGTATACTACTGAGCTACATCCCTAGCTTTTGTCCTGTTTTTAATATCAATAATATTGATCAATTTTACAACTTTAAATAAAACAAATTTATTTATATAGAGACTCCATAAACTTCAATAATTGATATTTTCTGTCAAATTTGATATATTTGATATTCATCCATGCTGAATCTTATAGTTGCAGATAATATATTTTCAGTGCTGTACAGTATTCAAATGTAAAACTTCCCCACTATATTTATTCATTCCTCAGGTTATTTTTTATTTCCTTCTTTCCTGATAAATTTATACTAGCATTTTTAGTCTTTCAAAAAATATTCCTATGAATTTTTCCTTCTAATTTTTTATCTGCTGTAATCTTTATTGCTTTTTAACATGAAAATCTAGTTCATTAAATTTTAGAAGTTATTTTCAAAAGAAATATTTAATATATACATATACACAAATATACCTGTGTATGTGTGTTTGGTGGACTATTTATCTACAATCCCCAAATTTGACATTTAATATATATTGTCATAGTGATTTCATTAAAGATATTTTCTGTATTTTTCTATACTTTTGATATTATATGTGATTCAGTAATGTTTTTAATCTTCATAAACACTTTTGAGGGATGAATAATTTATTTGTACTGACTTACAATTTATTTTACTGTGATAGCCTATGGAAATTACACATCATAACAGATCTTTAAATTTTGTAACTGCTTCATCAATAACTTAGTAGTCATGGGCATTTTTAAGAGTTCTATTTCATATTTGATTGTGATAAAATATAGATAATATAAAATTTCCCATTTCAACAATTTTTTAAGTATGCACACCAGTGGCATCGAGGTAGAAACATTACCATGGTTATTTTTTTTACTGTTCCCTGTGCTCACTCCATAAGTTTGATCTGCATTCTAAAATTTAACCTGCAGAACATGCTAATTTTATTCAACGTGTTTATCTCCTATTGATATTTACATTTAGCTGTTCTAACAAATATTAAGAGAAATGTGTTAAATTGTGCATAATTGATTGATTTAATTAATTCTGCTTCATGAAAATTTAGATGATATTTCTCAGACCCATCCTTGAAAGATTCAGACCCTGGGGCAATAATAGAAAGCCATAAATCATAACTAAATATGGAAATGTAGGCATGTAGCAAATAAACTTTTATACAATGTATTTTCTGTATTTTACATTGACAGGTTGTTGCATTTTTCATGACCTTGAAGGCCAGAGACAAATTTAAAATTATGGGATTACTTGAAGTTTATTGCTAGTATAAGATTGCATGAGAAGGTTCATGCCCTTTCCCCTATTCCGAGCTCTGTCTTCCTCCCCTTTTCATCTTTAGTTGCATGTCAAATCATCCCACCTCTTTCACTCCTGTGACAGCACAATGTTGTTTGCATCTGAGTCCCCACATCCTTCATAGTGGGTGTTCTAGAGTCATGAATTAATCAAGAGGTCACTGAGTCTTGGAGTATGGCCTACAAATTACATGATCAGGGCATGGTCTTGAGTGTGGATATGAACCATATTTGGGCACAACCTTGAGGCCCAGTGAGTTCTTCATCTAATAGGGAAAATAGAGATTGCTAGAGAAAGGCCAGAGAAGAGTCCTCAAAAGTGCATGCCTGAGGCCACTTGCCCTACTTTTTCAGTTTAAGCATATTATTTATTTTAGAAATCTAAAATAGGACTATTAATATGAAATAATATATAATATATATTTTATATATTATATATTATGTGTGTATAATATATATTATATATAATTAGTATACTTATCTAATATATAAACATTATTTATATAAATATACATAATGTATATTATATATTACATATTTTATATTTATATATATTTACATTATAAATATGCATTTATATTATATGTTTTAATATAAAATAATGTACAATAAATTTCAAGAAAAAGTTTTTTCAGAGATTAAGGGTAACTATATTGGTTTATTTTTTAAAGAAAGTATAACAATCCTAAATGTGTATGTAACTAAAAACAAAATTTCAAAATATGTGAAGTAAAAATTAATAAAATTAGACAAATCCACAATCATATTTGGAGGTTTTAAGCCCTCTCATTTTGCTGGAAGGAGTAATCATATAGAAAACAACATTATCAGCCACCTTGACTTGCTTGTTATATATAAAGAACTATAACCAAAAAAGACAGTAGAAAATTAAGGATAGACTTTATTTTTATAAAATAATCTGGGAAATTTTAAAAATTTGAAATCACACAGACTATTTCCTGTATGATTTATTACATTAGAAATCAATCACCTTAAGATATATAGAACCCCACCCCCACATCGCAACTTCTTCAAATTTAAATGGCACACTTATAAATATTTCACAGACCAAAGAAGAAAGCACAAGAAAAGTAAATAAAAAGTGCTTTGAACTAAGTGATAATAAACGCTTAAAGTATCAGAATCTCTGGGACAAAATTGTATTCGGATGAACACTTAAAACTGAAATTATTTGTATCAGAACAAAGCTAGATTAAGAATCAAATTATTTTCAAATTAGTATGAATAAAAAATAACAGTAGGAACAGAAATATGTGAAATAGAAAAGAAATAATTATCTAAAAGTTGATAAAAATATCTAACAAGTCTAATCAAGAAGAAAGCAAGAAAAAATTAATATCAATGGAAAGGAAGCTATCAAACTACCCAACAGATGCTAAAAATATATTATGGTAATATTACAATAGTATAATTACAATTATATAGTTTATAAATATACATTTTAACTATATTTGCATATAGTTTACACTTTAAAGGCTGGGATTCCCTTCTTGCTTATACACTATATATGAGTGATATGTTTTTTCTTTTTTTCCATAATTTCACCTTCAGTCTATGGATATCTTTTCCTATGAGGTGAGTCTCCTGGAGACAGCATATGGTTGAGTTTTGTTTTTTAATCCAATCTACCAGTCTGTCTTTTGATTGATGACTTTAGGCCATTAATGTTCAAAATTATTATTGAAATACAAATTGTGTTCCCAGTCATTTTGGATTATTTCTAGTTTTTCATTTTAATTAGTTTCTCCTTTGATTGACTACTCCTTTAGTGTAGTTCCTTCCTTTGCTAGTTTTCACTTTTCTAAAATTTCATTTTCTTGGAATATTTTGTTGAGAATATTTTGAAATGCAGGCTTTCTTGTGAATTCTTTTAATTTTCATTTATCATGAAAGTTTTTTAAATTTCCTCTTTAAATCTGAAGCTTAATTTTGCTAGATATAAGATTCTTGGTTGGCATTTATTTTCTTTCAGAGCTTGGTATATGTTATTTTAGGACCTCCTAACTTTGAGGGTCTGGGTTGAGAAATCAGCTGAGATCTGAAATAGTTTCCCCCTATATGTAATCTGATATTTTTCTCTCACAGCCTTTAAAATTTTCTCCTTATTCTGCATGCTAGACATTTTCATTATAATGTACCTTGATGTGGGTCCCTTGTAATTTTGCATATTTGGTTTCTGTAAACCTCTTGTATTTGATTTTCCATTTCATTCTTTAGATTTGGGTAATTTTCTGATATTATTTCATTGAAAGGATTGTGCATTCCTTGGTTGGTATTTCCACCCTTTCATTTATCCCAATAAATCTTAAATTTGGGTTTTCACGTAATCCCATTGTGGGAAGCCATTCTTATATAGGAGAATTAGATTAGGTTGAGCCATAGGACGCAGAGGCCTGGCTTCTAGGAATTGCCAGGAAGCATGTGGAGCTGCATGGGAGTAGTTCCCTGTCTCCTGGAATTTCTCCCTTAAGAGAATGGCTCTGCTAATTCCACCCTATCCTGTCCATCACAGAAGAAGCTTCTCCTGGTCCTTGCCCCATTTACCTGTATATTATAAATAAAAGATAGTTGGACAGGTTGTTGTTGTAAGAGGACAGAGCTGGTATGGCAGGACCCGTCATGCCCCCTCTCATTTCAAAGGAATATTGGCTCTTGTGTGTTTATTGAGTAGATAAGTTTTCTGGGTAATTGAGTGAAAATATCCAACATCCCCCTCTGGTATTTAACCCTTTTCTCCTCCACCTGGGACATGGCAGAGAGAACCCCCACATCCCATAGTTCTTGGAAATTTTGTTCATGGTTTCTTAACATCATCTTTCTGTGGTCAACTCTGTTTTCCATGTTATATATTTTGTCTTCATTGCCTGAGATTCTGTCTTCCAAGTGGTCTAGCCTGTTGGTGATGCTTTTTATTGAATTTCTAATTTGGTTTATTGTTTCCTTTATGTCCAGGATTTCTGTTTGTTTTTTTTTTTTCTATCTGTTTATTGAATTGATCTTTTGCTACCTGTATCATATTTGCTCTCTTACATCATCTTTATTTCACAGATCAGTTTAACCATGCACATTCTAAACTCCTTCTCTGAGATTTCTTCCACTGTGGTATCAATGGATTCTGTTATTGGAATTTCTTGATTTGCTTGGGATGCTTTGCTCCCTTGCTTTTTTATGTTGTTTGTGTGTCTATTTATCTAACAGTAATGATCTGAGGCAATGTCCGTAAAGGTTTCCCATACCTCATTGTTTAGGGGGAGACAAATAACAACAAACAATGCAAACAATTTACAGCATTGAGCCAATAAGTCCTACTATGACATCTACAATGTTAATTATCACAATAAACAGAAATGATATGATCAGTTATGCCTATAATAAAAACAAGTTTTCAAAAGGGTTTACATTTTCAAATAGTGAACAGGGAGAGAACAGAAGTTATATAGGATGTGATGATTACGAGGGAGGAAAGACAGAAGTCAAAAGGTTAAAGGAAGAGTGAAAGAAAAAACAATAAAGATTGACTGTTAGCAGAAGAAAAGAGAGAATCAAGTGAAACACGTAGGAGGAAAAATATATATATAAAGCAAAAATTAAAAATATAAAAATAAAAATAAGAGAATACAAAATGAACCAAAATATAGTAATCAAACATCCTAGTTAAAAAAACTAATTCTTGTGAAATAACTGGCTTCCAAAATGATACAGTTGAGAAAAAAATAAAAAGGAAACCACCCTATTAATGCCCATAGTTAAGGTCACAATTAAACAGTGAAAAATAATTTTTAAAAATCTAATGAAGAGTTAAAGAATTCTATTTAATGGAGTTGAGAATATTCTCAGCTTCTCTTCTCAGCAGTTTTAGGTTGGGTCATCTGGAGTGTGATTCTCAACCTTCTGTGTTGCTGGAGTGAGAGAGGTAATTCTCAAGGCAGAATTCCTGGAGGCAGGGTTTAGGCTTAGGTGGGCTCCAGGCTTTTTGATGAATGCTAATTGGTCTGGAAATTTTAAATCAGCACACCTCCAGTGCCCAGTACTTGCTGGTCCATACTAGAGGACTTTACCCCAGGACTACCCTGTGTTCCACTCATGTGGTAGGGGAGACAATTCTTAGTCACCTATGTCACCTGCAGACCCTACATTTCCTGGTCTCAGGTTCAGTCTCTAATCTCTTCTGCCCCCACCCTTCTGAGTCCCCAGCCAGATTTGTCTCTCTCAGCAGGTCCTGCAAGTAGTCAAATTGGAGGGGGAGATGTAGACCTGGGTGGGTTTTGTCGACCAGTTGTCCCTTGTGGAAACCTCTCTCCATGTTTGATTTTCTTCTGGTCACTTAAGCACACTCTATGTCATGCAGTGTGCATTTACTGGGCCTGGATTTAGGGCCAAATTTGGGTTTGCCAGGAATCGGCTTCCTCAGTTGCAGTCTCCCAAGCCACAGCGGTAAAATGGTTCCTTCCTTTCTCCTCTGCTCGCAGCTTAGAGAGATGGAAACTTTAAACATATTATTAATTCTGTTTGAATAATTTTAGATTTCAAATCATTCTGATGAATAAAATTTCTTGAATTTTAGTGAAAACTTTATCTTGCATTATTTTTGCATTTTTTTCTATTTTCTGAAAAATCTACATTCATTCAAAAATTAACTATTACCTCATTCATTATTATTCCTAATGCTTTGTATGATTTTCGTGGAAACAAAATTCTATTGGGCTTTTAAAAACATGACTAACCTATTTGGGCTATTTACTTTTACTACAAATATGATTATTTGTAGCTTAAAATATAATGTTAATATTTGGGGATTATATTTGGCACCACTCCTTTTTAACTTTGTGTCTTGCTTGACTTTCTTAGATTATTTGATTTTTAATTATATTTCAATTTCATTTGTCTTTTCTTAAATACATATATATAGCTCATATGTATTCTTTTTAATATTCACTGTTTCTGTGTATATTATATTCAGTCAAATGTTATTCAAAATTTTGCTCAAAAACAAATTATAAATCTCAGCATTGGAATTTGTCCCTTGAAAAAGTTTCCATTGCATTTGTCAGATATATTATGCAATTTCTGATAACAATTCTGCATGGAATTTTCCCAGTATATCAGCTATAATTTTGAACATATCAGTTATTTTAATTTTCATGTCTGGCAATTATAATACTGATATGAGTAATTATAATAGTAGATACTAAATACTACCTTTGAAAGGTAAGTTTATTTTTATATTTTTTTCTTCTGGTTTTCCATTATTTGGTCTTATCCCTAAGCATGACTAGTCATTTTATTTTAATAATGGACATCAAGAATGAAGAGAGCAAAGAAGTCTGGATAAAATTGTTTCTCAGACACATGTCTAGTGACAGTCACTTTAAGGAGGCAAATATCACTTTATTCAGTAAATCTTGTGCTTTGTTTTAGATTTTGTTAGATCTGTACTACTTTGGTTTGTCCATTCTGCAAGCATGCAGTCATTCTGGGATCTTAAAAACCTTGTATATTTACCATCCCCATCCTTTGGCAGGCCCTGAGTGCTGGCTGTCTTCATATCCTCTTGAGGACACTTGGTTTCCCAATCTTCTCACAAAAGTTCACTCTCCAGTTGACTGGACTCTTGTCAGACATTGCTTAGACCTTAATAAATGCCTGAAGAGTAAAAGTGGCCAAAAATTAAGAGTTCACTGCTTTTTTCTTCTCCCTATTGACATTAATCTCTTAGTTCCTCACTAGCATTGTTGGCATGGATTTTAAAATGTCAGTTTTTTAATACGGTGAAAACACTGATAGATGATTTCTGCTTGAATTGTTGATCACACCACAGCCCTCTAAATGACTGAAGTGAAATATCAACAAAAAGTTTATAACAATGCCTTACCTGTTTCAATAGCATCATTTACACTCAAAATTAACCTTTAAATTTCCAAAAGTATTTTTGTTTACTTGTTACTTTAATATATAATTTAAATTTGACTTCTCTTCAGGAAGAATTAGTAATTAAAAAAAAAAAAAAAGATAGAATGAAAAACACAGTAAGTACTGCCAGGAGGAGAACTCTAGAACTCTATGGTGTTTATTGATTTTTATATTTCAAAACCTTCCCTATCCAGAGCATTCAATATTCACTTGTATGGTCATCTATTCATGCTGACTTCTCGTGTTCATTCTGATGTAGGTCTTGAAGTGAAAATTTAAATTAATAGTTCTCCAATTAGTTAACTACCATCGTGACAAGTCATACAAATTGTCTTGCCTTGTCCCAATGACTTATATATGACTATTATTATATTGTCAATTATTACATACAAGTGAATGTTTATAATTTTTGTTGATTTTACTGAAAAATCTGACTCTATTGGCATTAACATGATTTGTTTTCAGTATTAAACTTTAAATTTGCCTTAATATTGGCATACAAAATTGGACTTCCTTGTCCTTTATCTATAAAATTATGTACATGTTTCTACTTGGTAATACATTCACATGAATCACTGCACTCCTTGTCATTTTTAAAATATTACAATGCAGTTATTCTTTATTCAAAATTAACAATTATTCATGAACAGCTTTGGAAGAAACAAAACATGTGGAATACTCTTCCAACCATTGAATGTAATTAACTCTAAAAGAGGACAACATTATAAGTAACCTGATCATTTTATTCAGTTTATTGATGTCTGTTGAGATTACCAAATTTACTCAATTTATTATTCGCCCTGTATTTAATGAGATTTAAATGATCAAATATTTCAAGAGGAAAATTTATCCAACTGTTATTACCATTATTTCAAAAGTATTTTAATACTATATTTCACCACATAATTGTCTCACCCTGGTTCTGCAATCCAAAAATTGGCTTATAACCTTACATTGCATAATCGTTGCATGATATGGTTCTGTTCCTCATGCCACTTAAAAGGTAAAAAAGAGCTGCAATATATTTGCCAATGGCAAATGAATGCAGATTTGTGTTCTGCAGTGCAAGCCCTGAGCCTAGAAATTTCAGTGCACACACATTGTAAGTATGTTTCCAAAAGCTACTTTGCATGGATTTTTTGGAATGCTGTAGTACTAATGATAAATGTATCTTATATGAGTGACCCTGAGGAAGTGTACTTCAAATACTAAAACCAATGATAATGGAACCGAATCTTTGGACACCGAAAATTAAATTTTATAATTTTTGGAAATTTTCTCAAATGTAATATTGTTGCTAAAATGCCCAAATCAATCACAACTAATATGTTAACTTTTTTCAGGCTTCAAAAAATGTTCACTAAACTGTCATAAAAAATCATGTGTCAATTTGGACTATTCAATTTTCACACACATTTATGAATATTCCATTGGTCCTAATTATGTGCAAAAGAGAATTTTAAGTAGTATTGGTACAATTTTTAAAAAAAAGATTCATATAATGGTCATGAACATTTTTGCCAAAAAATTTGGCATAAAATCTGTAACAATTATGAAGCAAAATGTAGTAAATTTAAATAGCTTATTTAGTACTATAAATTTTGTTCATATTGTATTAATATATATTTGTCATGTTTCATTTTATGTTAGTCAATGAGTAAAAGATGTGGATGGCCCGGTTTCCTAATAAGTTGTTCTAGTAATCCATAATCTGATCTGATGCTGGTCCTGTAATTAAGAAACATGTGGAATATTGATTTATACAACTGTGTCATTGTAAAGTTTAGTGATAAGTTACCCTGAATGCAACCATTGTCTGGAATAAAAAGCAGCAATTCATCTGACCAATACTTCCCATTAATTACATTCACAGTTGACCTTCAGATGAATGTGCTCCTGAGTGACACTGGGATGCATTTAGTGGCAGCATCCATCATTAAAATTTGCTTCATAATACTCCCATTCAATAATACAATAGTATTATAATAATTATCAATAATTATAATATTGTATAAATAATGAAAGTGCTATAACAACAAGGGTGCCACATGTTTTGAGTCATCCATCTTTCCAACTTTGAATCCATTTCCCTTCTTACCTCGAACACTTACTGTTTAGCTTGGCAAGCATAACCTGCAATTTAAATGTGGGGTAGAGAAAAATATGGGTAATAAGGTACTGTGACTTCGAATTCATTAATTTATCAATTAGTTCTTAAATTCTACTATGTACCTTCCTCTTTTCTAGATTGTAGAGAATCATGAGCACTTAAGAAAACATAACAATAGTGTCTGTCAATTCACCTTTATATTCCATTGGGGGAAAATAAACAAAAACCAAATAAGAAGCACATCATATACAGTCATGCATCATTTAATGATGAAGATAAGCTCTGAGAAATGCAGTTAGCTGATTTCATCATTGTGTGAACATCATAGAGTGTATTATACCAAATAAGATGGCAACCACCTCAGTAGGTGATATAATCTTATGATACATTGTCATATATGTGATCTGCCAATGACTGCAGAGTCATTATATAAGTCATGACTATATTACATTATAAAGGACGCAAAGTGTCACAGAAAAAGGGGATTAAATTTGACGAGTGCAACTACTATTGTATATATGATGCTCCTGACATATAGCACTAGGAAAGTGGCATTGAAATAAAATACGCAAAGAAGTAAGGGAGATGCAGGGCAGGTGTCAAAGGACATTAGGAGAAAGGGGAGGAAAGAAACCTATCTAGCTAGCCTCCCTTCAGAAAAATGGAGGGTGTAAATCCACGATTTTAAGTAGGGAAGGCAGCCCTGCACCAAACCAAATGGTGCAGATTCAGAGATGTGCTATTGAAAGAAACTACACACATTACCACTCAGTTTGGTTCCATGCTCTGAGGGTAGTAGCCTGAGGGGAAACTTGCTGAATGCCTCACTGCCATTGCTGATAAGCAAATGACAGAGTTTTAGTGATAGTATTGCTTGAGCACTTTGTTAATAGTTCAGACAGTGTTAGCTCCATGTCTTCACTAACCTGCTGTAGTTCATAAATCTGAGGATGCAGAATTTAGTGGCTCCATCTAGGCCGTGTAAGTGGGGCCAAGCTGTAGTGGTTGACCTAGTGGCTGCCTCCCCTACCATGTGAGGGCAAAGTGGATCTGAGTACACCTCACCTTGAGGTCCCTCTGCAGGTGCCAACAAGGACAGGCCTCACTTTTGGATGGCAAAGATTAGTGTTGTCACTGTTTACAAGTGCACCAAGAGAGTGAAACTTCTTTGCTCTGCCTCTGGTCATTTAAATCTGAGTAAGGCAGAAGGACAGAAAGTTAAAAAAAAAAAAAAATTGTGGAACTAACAAATACAGATGAAATGGAGTGGACTGCTGGAGTTACAGACTCTTACAGGGTTGCAGATGACGATGAATTTTATCACTTAAATATTACTTCAAGTGCGAATTCTGAAAGTTAAGATGAAAATTTGGCATTACCTCATAAATGTAATAATGGTCAAATTTTAGCAAGAAGCAGTGGACAGACAAAACATTCAGATCTCTTTGTGAAATAATGTAAGAAAAAGCAAATAGCCAAATGAAAGAGTGGATATAGAACTGTGTGTCAATAGTAATCATCTCTTCTTTTTCTTCTTCTAACTTCTAGTGTTGGGATCGATGACCACTGAACAGACTCCAACATTAGATTTTGGAAGAAGAGGTTAACCTGGATGATCATAGGAACTTCGTTTTAAAAACAAAATGTAAGTCCAAAGAACAAAGAAGAATAAAATGTTTCATTGATCTGGCTTCTAAATTTCTGATACAGAAAGAAATGAAAAAAACAAAGGACATATTCCAGGGACATTTCTGTTAGGTGTCATATGGCATTTTTGGGATTGAACCCAGAATCACTTAATCACTGAGCCACATCTCCAGCTCTTTTTTATGTTTTATTTAGATACAGGATCTCTCTGAGTTGCTTAGTATCTTGATAAATTGCTGAGGCTGGCTTTAAACTTGAGATCCTCCTTCCCCAGCCTTTTGAGCAGCTGTCATGGGCCACCATGCTTTTCAAAAGGCTTTTCAGAATACTTGGGGCACAAGAAAAATAAAATCAATGGTGCAGTAAGACTGGGGTTCGTGGGGTAGGATGGCAGGTATCTCTAAGAAATTTCAGCTACTACCTCACAGGCCCAGAAGATTTCATTGGCCATGCAAATTTGGAACCAAAAGTAGGGTGTCGCATTATGCCATTATCAACTTGAGAACAATGATCCCATTCTTGACTTAAATCTACTTCTATTAGTATAGATTAAATTAAAAATCCCAATGGCTTGGGAGACTGAGGCAGGAGGATTGTGAGTTCAAAGTCAGCCTCAGATACTTAGTGAGACTTTGACTTCAAATAAAAAATAAAAAAGTCTGGGTATGTGGCTCAGTGGTTAAGCATCCTGAATTCAATCCCTGGTATCAGGATTTTTCTTTTTACTAAGTTTTAAATTAATATTAATTTATTTAGTATTGTTTCTTCCTCTCTCTGGTGGTTTTCCTGATTTAATTTTATTTTCTTTTGAATATAGGAAGAATAATTTGCCTTTGTTTCTATTATATTTGATACCATCAGATTTAGCCAAACTCTTGACTCAATCAATGTAATAACATATTTTCTTCACTTCTTACCATAGTATTGCATATTTAATCATTATGCTAGCTACAAAGTTCAAATTAGTTGTAAAAAAGTTTTATACAACATGGATGATTATCATCTTGCAGACTGTACTAAAAACTCTATTTAATATAAATAGTTACACTATAAATAATTATGCTATATTTTCATGCAATAAAAAACTATACTATTATAGGATATTTGGTATAAATAATAAAGAGATTCATCTATTGGGCTTTATTTTTTTTTACACATTTTGTTTTAATCAGTTTTTAAATAATTTTTCATAATTGATTACTGAATTTTTTCTAACCTATTTCTTGAAAATTATAATAAAAATCCTATTATACCTGCAAAACTAACCCTAACCAATGAAGAATTAACAGATTAATTTCAATATTAATCATAACAAATCATACTTTTCCATTCCTTATGATGGAAATTATTTTTACAGTTGAAAATATTATTCTGCAACATCTTTAAAGCACGATAAATTATTTACATATACACATGTACACAGGAATACATATATGCATACACATATTTCAAATAATAAAGAGGAGTATTCTTGTATGTTCTGTGCTTGTGTTAGGCATGATCAGAAGATAAAAATCTTGACATGCACTTTCATCAAGGACTCCATTTAATATAATTTTCGTTTGAAGTTTAGCTGCCAATGTAAATAGTCCCTCTAATCTCCAAAGTCATTGTATCATTATTATTTTAAAAGTAACTTTAATCTTTAAAAAAATCACATAGGGTTACAAGTACTAACATAACTATTTCAGAATTACAAATATATAAACAAAAAAACAGAATTATGTATATTTTCATCACTATGTAAACAATTGGTTCTTCACAGTAGAACTAAAAACATTTGTCTTGAGATCTACTGATAACAATTAGCATAATAGAGAAGAGATGAAGGCAATTTCTTATTTTGTGATGTAGTAACTGGAGACCACATATATAATTAGGTTAAAGTGAGAGCATTTTTAGTCCAGCAAGACACAAATGAAATACCATTTTGATTAAAAATGCTGAAAAGCATCATTCTGAAGAATATGCAATATACACAGAGTCCCTTTGAGACTAATAAGATATTGGAAGGAAATGCTATCAGCAGAGGATCTCCTCTGGTGTAATCCACTCCTTGCATTATGGCACATTTTCCTACTCATATTCCAAGAAGGTTTATATGCTAGAAATATGTATAAAAAGGAAGATACTTGGAAGAATCTGGGAAAGAATATGGCCTAAATATATACAAGAATATTCAGAGTCAATGTGTGCTCAGGTCAGAGAGAGCACATTGCAAAACAAAGGAGAAATATTCCTATCTGTAAACTTTGGTGCATTTATGGTTTCATGTAATTTTTATGTATTTCCTCATTTTTCTCTTTTAATATTCAATAAGTTATGTTGATTGTCCCAGAGGAAAAGATTTGACATGAAATGTCACATAGTGGTCTTCACCCGGTGGAGATCAATTAGCTAGGACTGAGAAAAGCCAAAGTTAGAAAAAACAACGCTCTAGCCAGCAATTCTTTCCTATTGGGATTTCTACTTTAAAACTAAATGTTGGAAGTTCTGCAGTCTGATTTAGAAGCTTTGAGAGTGAAATGGCTTGCGATTTTGGATCTGCGTCTGTATCAGAGTTTCCATAGTTGTTTGATAAATTACAGGTCTGAGCATCACCTCAGATCTACTAAAAAAGACACAGACACTGTAGTGTAATAACATTAACTTAAGATGATCACATGATTATTGTACGTATTAACATGTAGATAGATCTGTACTCTTAAAAGCATTAAAGAATATATAAAATAGATACACAAATAATAAAAAGGCATTTTAAAGAATGAAATGCAATCAGATACTCCAAACTTAGAAATGTGCCTCCTTGATAAAATGTTATAATATGAAAAACAATTGGGTTCTTCTTATAAGAAACACAAGCATAATGTGCCACAAGAAAACAGAGAACAAGCAAGTAGTAACACATTGATTCACCAAGATTAATTATGAGACTTGTCTAAAGGAAGTTACAATAGCCTTGATCCTTTACCAACAAATAATTTATCATCACACAGAATATAGACGTTCAAGGACAAACTGACAAAAATACAAATGTAGACAAAAACATTAACCTAGCATTCTTGATTACTGTATGTCAAATAAAGAAAAATATATTTATTTTTATAATTAATAAGAGTGAGAAAAGTGTGTAGCCTAATTATGTATCTAAATATTAATTGCATTGGCAAATTCACAACAGTGCAATATTCATAGCTGTGACTGGCAATCAATTAAGCTTAAGTACACTTTTAAAAACTGATAGAACTGTCTAACAAAAAAGTAATTAAAGTTGAAAATAAATTTTAAAATAAAGAGAAACAAAAATAAGACAAGGAAACAAAATATTATTTTCTTCAGTGTCTTCTGTTTTGAATCAAAAAACAATCTCCAATGACTTGGAACTCATCAATGCTCAGAAGCACACTATACGTAGAAAATCTATGCTTTACATGGTTTGGAGAAGAGGAGAAAAAGCTGGCGATCTGTCCATCACATTACTTACAATTTCTTAAGAATTTTAAAGCCCTTGATTAACTGATAAAGATTATATATCCCATCCTCTATTACTGTGGGATATCAGCTTTCAGAAACATAGGTAATTGTATTCTTTATGCATCCATGTATACACTTTATACCTCAATTTCTCACTGAGGTCAAGTATAAGATTCTGATAACATCTTATCACTCAAATTACAGGTCATTGAATGTGGCAATTCTTATGTATTGTAAACGCCAATTGAGTATTAATTCTAGAATCTGGCAATTCATTGATTTTCACTGAACAAGAAATGCAAGTTTTTTCACATTATTAAGTAAATATATGTACTTTGAAAAATGTATTTAGTGTCCACTATATTCTCTGTTCCAGTTACGATATTAAGAACTTATCATAAAAACATGCCTGCATTGGAGCAATGTCTAAAAGACAGTGTAAACACTACAAAAGAAAGAACATCATGAAAAAGGAAACTGCTGTTTCCCAGGGGTGAACATTATTCCTAAAAATTAGATTTTTTCGTTTTAGAAAAACTAAAATAAATCAATGGTGTAACAAATATAACATCTTTTAACCAACAAATTGGTAACTGTGAATGCAGTGTATTTAATTGAGACAAGTATTTTTTTGACATTTGCAAATTTATAATTTTTCTTTACAAAGTAAAATTTGTAAGGTTATTTTCATTCATTTGTAACTTGATAATATTTTACAAAAATAGCTAAAAACTGTATTTTGACAACATCTATGACTTATTTTATAAAACTTATTTTAAAAAGTTACTTGAAGACTTTCTCTGATATTCTTATGAATTTTATAACTATAAGGTAAAAGGATATGGTATTGATACAAGATAAGAAGAAATAGAAATATACCATAGACCATAACGCATTCCAAGGAACTAGCATAATTAGAGAACAATACCTTCAACATGTTGAATGTTTATTTGCCCCATGATTCTTATGTTCAGTGCCTAACACTCATAGTAGTCATATTAGGAGGGGAGAATGTTGGAAGGCAATTTTGTTGTGAGGGCATAGCCCTTATGAATGGCATTAATGCCCTTATAGAAACACCTCTAAAGAGCTCGTCCTCCACTTTTACCACCTGAGTACACAGCGAGAGGCACCAGCTGTGAACCAGAAAGCAATCCTTCACCATACACCACACTTAGTGGCTCCTTGACCTTGGACCTCCAGAACTTTGAGAAATAATTCTGTGCTATTTATAAGCTACCCAGTTTATGGATAGTGACAACAGTCCAGAGAGAACCAGAGAGTAACATTATTTTAAAAAGTTGCTGATGAAATTGAGGAACTCTGAAAAAATATGTGAATGTTTTGGTAGCTCTTCTTAACTATCAAAAAAATTACAAATAAAAATAGTGGTATTTGAATGTCATATTCAAAATATGGATTCAATTGAGATTTTGAACAAATGTTGAACCAGTGAAATAAAATTTATGTATATCTGTTTCTACTTAGTGATAGTCCATGCTTATCATACACTAATTCTCCAAATTTCTTGGGTTTTCTGGGTATTATTAAGGGCATACTGTTATTTTATTTGAAATATATCCATAGGTATGTTTTTTGTTACATGGTTAAAGTCCACGTAAGTAGGAGAAATGAAAGAAAGATCCAAAAAAAAAAAAAAAGTAGAAAATGAAGCCATGATGTCAAGTCATCCTAACATCCAAGTTTCTAGTTTTGTCTAGTTCCAGTTTTGTCTGTTTTGAGATATAGATACACTTCTTGCTTTGAGTTCCATGAGACACCAGTGTCTACTTGATAAATTCTCCTTTCCTGTTTAAATTTATTTGAGTTTGATGTTTTTATACTCAAATATCTGCTTTTTTATAATCGTAGAGTGACATTCTAATGAAAGAATGTGCATAAATTGCCTGGGAAAATATTTCTTTAGGGTTTAAACAGTGAAGAATAAATTGTCTGTATGTGCTCATCAGTTCAGGAACTTCCTTGCAAGTGTCTTATGTGATTTTTGTACAATTAAAATTATATTTAACTGCTAAAGACTTGACTTTTTAAAAACTGACTTCAAATAGAAAAGTCATACTATGACATGAATCAAAAATGTTATCATAGCCAGGCGCGGTGGCGCACGCCTGTAATCCCAGCACTTGGGAGGCTGAGACAGGAGGATCGCGAGTTCAAAGCCAGCCTCAGCAACTTAGCGAGGTGCTAAGCAACTCAGTGAGACCCTGTCTCTAAATAAAATACAAAATAGGGCTGGGGATGTGGCTCAGTGGTGGAGTGCCCCTGGGTTCAATCCCCAGTACCAAAAAAAAAAAAAAAAAAGGTTATCATGTACTACATACCTTGGATTACAGATTAATAATTAAGACAAGACTACTTTTCTGTTAGCAGCCCTCTTGTTTGCTAAGAGAAAACATTTCAAGTGTTTTATTAAATTAAATCTATTCACATACACAGTGAATTCCAAATGAACTCCAGTTTCAGCATCTCAATTAAATGATTAACCATTAAACGTCAGTGATTTTAACTTCAATCCTTTGCTTTTTTAAACTTTCACAACTACTTGCTTCACAAAATTGACAGGGTAACTGGCAAATATTAAATATTTTGGAATCCTGACTATATGTTGTAATAATGATGTTAAAAATCATTAGCCATTGTTGAAGTATTTTGGATTATTGGGGATGTTTAACTACATATTCTCATGTTTAAGTGTTCAAGATCAAACGATGGAATTTTTTTCAATTCAATAATTGATAATTAAACACTGTAAAGATTAGTAAATGCTACAGAAAACTAACTGGTCAATCTCAAATATTATGTTGTGATCTTTGGTAAATTTGTAGAAATTTATTTATTCCCTTCATAGACAAAGAAATAGTATGTGTACTATAAATACTTTGATAGGAAAAGATGTTTTAAAACTTGACATGAACCATTTTCACTAAGTCAATTGTAGCTGACAAATTTTGAAACATTACATTTTCAGCTATTGTTTAGCAAACATTAAAACAACTTGTCATTTTGTGATCTTGTTTTATTTGTAGTACATAAGGCAACAAATTATGAAGAAATAATAGCAAAGAAATGTTCTATGTTCAGTGCTAGTAACATTTCAAAAAAACAATGATGACATGTACTTTTATGTGAATTTTAGATTCTTTACCATAGACTGAAAAACAATGTCATGAATTCCGGAACAAGATTGTCTTGTTTTAACCTTGACTCTGATAATTAGCAATTTCTTAGTAATTTGATTCTGAAAACTACAGTAGTCATCTAACAATATGAGTCAATATTCTGAAACCAAGTCACCTTGGCATTTGTTTATCCATTATAGGTAGGTATGTCTTTTGTGGAATTTTATGTTAAATAACCGTTGGTTAAATAAAGCATTTCTACATGACAAATACAGAAGTCAGAGTGACAATTCTAAGGTCACTAAATGATAAATGTAAGCATATAGGGCTTTTAGTACCTATATTTCAATCTAGTTTATCTTTTTTTTAATTTTTTTTATTTTTTTTTATTTTTTTATTTACTTATTGATTCATTGAACACAAATGGAGTACAGCTATTTTGTTTCACTGGTTGTACACAAAGTAGAGTCACACCATCTGTGCTTTCATGCATGTACACAGGGCAATGGTATCTGTCACACACTCTGTTATTAATTTTACCCCCCACCCGCCCCCACCCCTCCCTTCCCTCTATGCTAGCTATCTTTCCTCCATTCTTGCCATCTTTCCCCCCCACATTATGCATCATCATTAGTTTATCTTTTAGAAGTTTATATCATTCATGATATAATATGGCAGGGGAATTTCTTGAATGAAGACTATAGAAATATTCTTTCAATACAGAAACCAAGAATTGTTAAAATAAAATATGGCATATTCATTTTATTTTCTATCCACTTGCCAAAAAAACGCTGATGTTTATGTTAGAATTCTAGGAAGCAACACACAGATTCTTGTCAATTATCGAGAAACCTGTTTCCTAATATTAATTCCTCCTCTAAAACATGGATGGAATGCTGTTCGTTCTATGACACCCTTCCCTATACTCATTTTCCCCCTGTGTATCAGAGTGATTGTTTTCACTTATTCCCTCTTCTATTTGTATTTCCTAATCATACAGTAAGACCCAAATGATGTAAACTCCTCTCTTTTCCTAACATTTACTCCCCTTTCCTTTTCTTTTTCATAACTTCATTATTATCACTATTGATTCCTTGTATCATATTTGATTTTATTATCTACTTATGTTTCTTCATTTCTCATTCAGTTGCAGGCATTTTCAGGGCAGAGGCTGTGTTTTTAATCTTTCTTTTCCTAATCAGTAGCAAGGCAAAGAGCAAGCACAGAATAGGTCCTTAATAAAGACCTGAAGGATGAGTAAGTAAATGAATGACTACAAGAATAAAAGAAATCCTGTCTATCATGCACCTCACCAGTATGAATGATTCTCTCATGAGCTAACTTTTCACTTTGGTTTACAAAGTGTAAACACATGGGTGAGGAGGGGAGATACAGGTAGACTGACAATATTTGCAGAAATTGAAACACATAGAAAACATACAGAGTAAAGATTTAAGACAACATCACAAATTTTAAATAGAAAACATGACATGAATGTTTGCAGGTTGAAATTTTGAGGTCTAGCACTGAATTTTACATAAGCTTGCCTCCCTTGCCTTTTTGATCCACTACTAGTAAGTAGCCTTAGCAATAAGGAGGGGATATTATCATAAAATTCACAAAAATGTTCATTTTAGTGCAGCAATATTTGTGTGTGCCATACACATGTAGGTTAAGATAAAATAAAAACTTATGTACATGTGGAAAATAAATTTGATTCTTATACAAGTGTTAGAAGAGATTAATAATTGTTATTAAATAAAAGGTTAACTCTACTCATTTGCTTCTTTAAAGATTAGCAATGATGTAGTTTGTGAAATACTTATTTAAAAAATACGATCAGAACTATAAGACATATGAGTATGCACATATTTATACACAGATATATAAGATGTGCATTTATATATCATTAACTCTCAACTTTAAACAACGAATGATTATTTAAAGCTTTTTAACAACACTTTGTGATATATATTAATTTTTATCACTGAATTTCAAGCTGCAAAGTTTGCGATTTTTACCACAACAACTTGCTAAACCTGCCATCCTTCTTTAGGGTTCACATGCCTCCTCATCATTAATCATTTATGTCCAACAAGCAAATTAATTAAATATACCATAAAAACAATTTATAATTTCTATGTAGGTCTAAAGTCATCTTTTGCTAAAATAGCAGAAAACTTCATTCCAAGTTGACATCAAAGTGAAAAAGGAAATCATATTGAATAGAAAAATCAGGGAGAATAATATCCTAAAGGTAGGGATCTTAAATGCCAAGTGCCCTTTCTCAGCCTCAACCATTCATTCTGAAAATGGCCTATCAGAAAAGCTTAGAGGGAGCAGTTTAATTACTGCTCCTTTGACATATGTAATACATTTTCAGTACAAGGCCCATGCATTTATTTAAGGGCAAATGTTGTACAACAGAACTGTCCTCTAAGGTATTTCTTTCTCCATTTCCCCCCACTTGGCCTATGTAGCCATTTTTTAATAACAATGTTTTTGAGGAGATATTCTTAAAAAGGTCCTTTATCAAATTCCTCTTAAGGAATAATTCAACTCAAGAACAGAATCAGGAGAAGAGAATATTCTTAAACACTAAGTAAACTTAAATATGTAAGGTTATTTACTCTATTATGTTTCCTCTACATATTTGTGCCATAGATACACTACATCTATGTCGATATGAATTCTCATTACCATCTTCTTATATAACATTTTGCATGTTCAGATCCTTATTATACAATGAAAAAAGAGATAGGTGATTAACCCCCCTTTAGGGTACTATCAAGGGCAGAGTCCATGTTTGCTCCTATGCATAGCAAACTCCATGAAGCATAGTATTCATAAATCATAGAAGAATAGACCATGCTTTTTAGTTCTGCATCTTCATCAGAAAGAAAACACTAATTTCTATTTGTACTATTTTTGTTTTAAAGAAATTTTAAGTGAAGAAGGTATACATAGTTTTACCTACATATTGAATTATTAGCTCTTTTCTTGTTATAACAATGACATCGGACATGCTTTTAAAGAATAAAAAATTTCTTTAAAATTGTAAATTTTTCATGAACATGTTACATTTTGAATTTTACTAAAAATTAAAATCAAATATAAATCTTTTGACAAACAACAATGACAACCACCACCAAAAATACCCCACACAAACTGAGAACTGTAGCCACAAGCCAAGCACATTTTCCATCTTGCATGAAAATGTTCTGGTGGATCTGTCCCATGAGCTATTTCTGCACACTTAATTTTTAATCTTAATATGTTCTTCTATCATATACAGCTAAAAGAAAAATGTTTTATATGACCTCATTTTGTGTAAAATTTATCCCTAAAAATATTACCTTATCAATCTCCTTCATCTTCCTTATAAGCACTTTTTGAATAGTAAAGTTTCAGAAAAAGTCTCAAACTGAAGTCTCCAATAATCAAGAATGGTTCAGAGAATGTTATGTTAAAACAAAGAAAAATACCCCTCCCACCCTCTATTAATCTACATAATCCCTCTTTGGTTTAATAGGATTTCAACCAGCTCTAAATATATGAGCCTCTTGGAATTTTGAGAGGCTTAAACTCTCTTCCAAGCAAGCAAAGTGGATTAAAACCAACCTTTGAGTTTTACAATTTGCATTTAACTGACCTATTCTGAGAGTCTTATTAAAGCCCTTAAGTGTTTTCTTCCCCAGTAACTGACATCTCTCTAGGATAAAATCATGAGGTTTTATTTCCTTTGATATATTTCAGTTTGTAAACACAAGAACATGAGCAAATTCTTTGCCAAATATTTTCTCCTCTCCCAACCCACAGTTGCCCCCTAAAGCATTTCTCTGCTTTCATACATTTCACACACAGCACTTTATTTTTGTGGGGAATATTTTCATTTCAGGAGGAAAATAGATTTTCTGGAAAAGTCCTGATGGAGGAAGAAATAGATCTTCTTAATGAGGTATCAATAGGCTGTCAATAAGATGCTGAAATAGGTCAAGGCCATGTCGAACTTTTCTTATCCTTTTCAATATTTTCTCTAAATTTCCAGTAGCCAATGTTAACAAAATGATAAAGAATCTTTTGTATCTTCTGCACTACTGAATCTGTCATTCTCAGCACTACTGACATTTAGCTCTTTTGAAACAGAATCCAGATTATATGCATGAGTATTTTGATTTATTAAAATTACAAAATATTATGCATGAATTATATTGTATAACTGATCATTTTTATCACTTATGAAAAATTTTGAATAAAAATAAAGGGATGTGTAGCATGTATTTCTACCTTTGGTTGTGGTTATAACCTGATGTTCACTAAATTGCGTAATTAAATAGAGACAACAAATGAAGAGGCAGAGAAACTTCAAGGTCTATCAAAGAAAAAGGAGGAAATAAAAATGGAAGAAGGGAAAGAAGGAAGGATAACTCAATAATGAAGGGTAATGTGTAAGGAACACTTGAAAGGCACTGTTTCCAAGCAAAATGGACAGTTGATATTTGGGAACAGGAAACTTGAATTTAAAGATTTAAACATAAGTGATGTTTTATGAATTGACTGACTTTTAGAAGCTTAAGGTTGTCCTTAGTAAGCTGGCTCTCAGAAGCCTGGTTGCTGATGCCAAATTGTCATGGATCATTTAGAACTACCTTCACAGAGTCTGGTGGTTATATAGTAGTGGAGCTGAAGAAAAGACAGTTCTTGCTGGGAATATCAGAAATTTTTTATCCACAGTATGCCCCTTTAGCCAAGTCACAGGAGATGTATCATGTGAGGTCCAGATCCTCACCACTGCTATTAGATTCATTTGTAGAGATCCAACTTTCATTGTAAGTGTTGATCAAAATGATTTTGTACTGCTCTTTTCTTTGAATAGTATATTGAATCCTGTATCAATCAACGCTGCACCAATGTATTCCAAGCCCTGGATTACATATCAAATGACTATGGGATACATAAGAAAAACATAAAGTATATTAAGGTTGTTCGGGCTTGCTGAAGAAAACGATTAACAATGATCCCCAAGTCTCTCTCTGCTCTAAATTACATGCACTATTTAAATTTGATAGGATTTGATTGGACTGCTTTTCTTTAGTATAAATATAGACTTTCCATCTCTTTTGTAGTATTCACACAGGCACATGAAGCCCCACAATAGCTTAGACTTGCAGCTGTTTGACCTCTTCCCTGCAGCCCAAAACCTAAAAAATAAGACAGAAGAAACTGAGCTCATGGGCCATGGTCCAGGGATTATGCTATACTATTTATTTATTTTAGGTATATGTTATATTAGGTAAAGTAAAGAATATGTAATAACACCTTGTGTCAATCCAGTCGCATGGATAAAATGACAATCCTCAGAACATCCCCTGTTGTAGAAATTATTTCTTATACTACCTGGAAGATACCTTTTCCTCTTTCAGTTATATACGATTGTCTTTGGAGGAACCTGGGGGAATATAAACTTGTAATGACATGGCTCTTCATTCCACACAGAAGTAAATCTTTCTCCTAGATTGGTATTAAAAAATAAAAGGAATGATTCCCACATTTAAAAAGAAGCTAGAAAATACACAAGAAATGCAACATTTTTAGTGGAATGCTAGGTATATTCTCCTTGAGACTTCTCATGAAATCAGTTATTTCCCATGAATACTTATTTATCCTATTCAATTGCAAAGATCATTTTCTTTATGTGAAAAAGGGTACCATTAGGGCAAAGTTGTCTGACATACTTATGTTGTCCCCTTTTTTAATTCTATATCGAAACATTTCAAGAGATACAACCTAAAATTTTGGTTCATTCATTTGTGTTTGCTTGAAGTTAAGCTGTGCAAAGCTATATAAAGTGGATGCTCTAGCAATAGTTTGAGACAGTGGAGCTGTAAGCTCTCACTAGTAAAACTTATACCAAGGCAAGTTATTCGTAGTAGAAAGAGATATTTTGGATTAAGAGTATAACCTTAAACAAGGGCGGAGGGAAAAGATAGCTGAAAGAAAGTGTAAATGTATATACAAAGAGGGTATGGTAACCATGTTTTGAAGAATCTGTTTCTTGCTCCAATCAGTACTGAGGAAAAATTTGCCGACCCAGTGCATATTGCATAGATTTGAGTCTCTAATTTACCTCCGTACACAGGAGAAACTCAGTTTTGGATCTTTCAGGAATATAATTTTTTATTTACTTGTCTTTGATAATTAATGAAGATGTTTTTGGGGATTAACATATCACCAATAATAAATTTTTTATACCTTAAATGTTTATACAGCAATCGATAGTATCTGATAGAGTATATTTCCCCAGTGGTCTCCAAGTATTATTTCTTTCATATCTTTTCCAGAATATCAGATTAGATCACCTGGTTTAGTTCATATAGGGAATATTAGATGGCTGAAGGAATGGAAATCTATGACAGAACTGATATGAGTTAGTTCTTTAAAATTTTTTAGTCAATCAGGTAGAAAAAGACTGGAAACCAGTATAGATAGATTTATTGTTATTTGCACCCTCCTATCAGTGACTGCAAGGGGGATGATCTGTGATTTCTTGAGAAGAGAGAATGATAGGGTACACAACGTAATGATGATAAAATGGGTCTTCAGAGTTTAAGGCTATACGACAGTTTAGATACGTTTGTGTTTAGCATTCCACGTGTTCTTTTTACTTCTCCCAAGGATGTTGAGTGCTTTGAACAATAAAGTATCTGAGCAAGGGACATAACCTTGTGCTGTAACTATCACAGTAGAATGTGCTCTTCTATTGCTAGTGAATTGAAATGTCCTCAAAAGGAAAATAAAATATGACAGTTTAAGCCACTCTGAGTCCTATAACTATTTTATTGTTTTTCTTAGTTGTACATAACATTAGGATTCATTTTTACATAATTATAATAGCATGGAATATAATTTGCTCTAATTCAGTCCCCAGTCCTTACCTTTTCCCTCCCGTTCCCTTCCCTCTATTCTACTGATCTTTCTGTAATTTACTTATACATATTTTTAATTAGTGTCTTGTGAATTTATATAATGATGAGATTCACTATGGTAAAGTCATATATGTACATTGGAAAGTTAGCTAAGATTCATTCCACTGTTTGTCCCTTATCCTGTCCCTTCTCCTTCTCCGTTAATCGCCTTCCTCTGCCCCACTGATTTTTTCTTCTATTTTGATGGAACTTCCCGTGCCTGTTGCTCTCCTTTTCCTTATTTGGACTAGCTTCTGCATATTAGAGAAAACAAACTTTGACTTTCTTTGACTTATTTCTCTTAGCATGATAATCTCCAGTTCTATCTGTTTACTGGCAAATGCTATGATTTTATTCTTCTTTATGACTTATTAATACCCATTGTGTATATATACCACATTTTCTTTATTCAGGAATCTGTTGAAGTACTATAGCTTTTTAGCAAGAGAATGCTATTAAACACTAACAGAAACTAAACACAAGAAATAAACGAGAACAAGACATAAGCACGTTGTTGTTATTGGTGCACTGCTGTGTCCACAGTGGAAGGCTATTATTTAGCAATATTTGGAGGGACTCTGTGGATGTGGATTCAATCCATGTATCACCTTCACAGAAGTTTCATATTCACGATGACTACAGATAAAGTTTGACTTGGCATGTTTTCTGTTCTTGAAAATTCTTCTACCTGATTTTGCTTGATGCCCTTGAATTTTAGTAGACAGAATTCTTATAGAAATCTGGACTAAAAGTTTGCTTTTACCAGGCAGGTGTTATGACTTGTCAAGACCTGTGTAAAGGTATTATATAAAACACTTTTTTCCAAAAATTCTTTTCAGACTCATTGGGCAAACTAAGTGCATCCATAATGGCACAATTGAACCTCTCTATGGATATGTCTTTCTGATTATAGAAAGTTTATCCCTTATGAGCCCTGCTTGTTGTGCAAAGTCATCATTTGGAAAATTTTGCCATTTATCAAGGAAAGTATAAGCATTGAGACTTGAGAGTCTTAAGGAAAGTATAAGCATTGAGAGTGTGTTAATATTCCATTTAGGCAGCAGGAGTACTTCCAGGAAGAGAAGGCAGATTTTATGTAGACAACCACATGACAAATAGGATAGAGGCCAATTTAGTTGGTCAAAAGTGTATTCCTACAAGAATATATTGATTTCCATGACAAAGCAACCTCTGAAGTGGCTCTGTAATCAATGAACTCTGTGACTAGAGATCACAAACTAAGCAAGGTGACATCTCTTCTTGATGTGCCATGACAGGATGATCTCAAGGTTTATTGAGGTAACAAAGTCAAAATTTATTAATTGACTTTGCACAAATTGCTTATTGCTCTAAAGTATCTGAAACCATCAAGTTTTGAGGTTGACTTTGCCTGGAGACAAACTGAACCTTTTATTTTCCTAGATATTTTATTTAAAATGCATCCTCTAAAAATAATTTTAAAATAGCATAAAAACACCCAAAGATAATAATTCCTACCATTAGACAAATCATAATCAAGTAAAAAAAAAAAAAGTTGTGGAAGGTCAACACATTTGGCAACAGTTGTCACCAAATCCTGCACCTCCAGGAGAGAAGTTTCAACCTTCCCATACAAAATCAGGTCATTTTTGAGGCTGATTCACCTAGCAACACATTGGGAAAACAGTGGCTGTTTAAGCACTCATGCCTTGGTTCTCAACCTATTGAGAGATCAAGTGTTTTGAGCTCAAAGGTTCAGCTTAGTGTGCCTGTTGCTCTGGGTGGCCCTGGAGAGCTCATGTAGTTTAAAAAAAAAAAAAAAAAAAAAAACTCCTGATAATATTGCTAAATAATATTGTTGAAAGCCTCATTTGTTGAAGAAAATATGACTCAAAATGTGGAAGAAAAAGCTGAATTTTTATTTTATTGCTATGCAAAAGAGAACTATGAAACACACTCTTTTACAGAGGTGATCTGAGATAGAGATTTGAGAAATGTGATACTCCCCTATGCTTCCTTTCCCAGCCACTCGAAATTGAATTTCCTTTCCATACATTCCCCTTTTTTTCTTAATCCTCACTCTCAGAGGATGACTAATAAATACTTCATTACGAAAATAGAAGCAATGCAACAGCCTTGCCTTATTTTGCTCCCACTATAAGTAGAAGCATTCACTCATCTGGTCAATATTCCCTGATTCTTTTTCTCCTGGAATGGTTATTATCAAAAGTCACAACTTGACTTTTGACAAAAGTTGTGAGCTCTGTTTATCTTCACCTTTTCCAAATATCTCAAGGTTGTTATTTCTGCAGGTGTCATCTTTTCTATTCTTTTTCTTCTCATTATTTCTCTCCAGAAGATGTTCCTTTTATCAACATCTGAATGTGTTCCTGTAGGTCGCATATACAAACCCCGCCCACATACATGCCATTAACTTATTCTTCCAATTCTCCATTTTTTTCTTCAGAGAAAAATATTTTTAAAATGTCTATCCTTGTTGTATATTTTTCTACTTCCTGTAGTGCCCTGAAGCCTATTATAATGTTGGGCTTTTTTTCCTGAATTTTCTCATGAACAAGTACACTTTTCGAGGTTACAAATGACTTCCATGTTGCACAGTGCAATAGATATATTTGTACTAATTTTCTTAATGTGTTTGAAACAGCTGAACTCCCAAAACACAAAAAAGTGTTTTATTTTTAATTTCCCATATTCCAACTCTAATAACCTCTGATGTCCTTTGTATTTTGTCTGCTGATGTACTTCTAGTGCTTAGAACAGATCACAGCTCGAAGTGGATATTGAATTAAAAAATATTATTTGAATAAGTGAGGCCAAGTAAAGCTAAGAATGTTCATTAAAAGCTCTTTAAAACAGCAGCAAATATTAATATAGTTGCTTACATTATTCGTATAGAAAACACCATATCTTCCTATATTGAGAAATGAATTCTTAAGAGGACAAATATTGCATACAATATTAAATAATAACCAAAAATAAGATGCACAAGCTATGTAACTTGAATAAATTATAAACTATAAAAATGATAATTCAAACTCAACTGAGAGATATAAATAAAATGAAAACAGAAAATGACAACACTCTGATATATACACAGAAACACTTTTGAATATATTTATATTTTGTAGATTAATCTACATAGTCAAATTCTGCTGATACAAATGTTAGCAATATTTATTTAGGATTAAAAATAAGCTACAGAGTTTTGAACAAAAATATATAAAATAGTAAGATGTTAAAGACAAAAAAAAAAGAAAAAAGAACTGGGCCTAACTAGTTATTTTAATATGTTCTAGTGATAAAAGAATTTAAATCATCACCATTCTGTTTAGATAGGACAGATCAATAGTGCAGAAGAATGTCTTGAAATAGCCTGGAATACATGTGCAGATTTATTGCTTAATATTGATGGGTTTCATGCTAGGAGGCAAAGCTGAATAATTTAATAAATGATGCAAAGACCGTCAAATGTTATTTTATAAAGATAGAATAAAATAAAACACAATTTGATTTATAGCACTGAAATATTTTTTAAGTGACTCAAAGGTATCTACTTAGATATTATAATACAAATGCACTTAAACAGCTAAGACACTAAAAACATGCACTAAGAAAAATCAAGATACTATGAAGATACCCTAAACAATGACTTTTTTTTTTTTTTTTTTTTTGTACTGGAGATTGAACCCAGGGGTACTTACCTACTGAGCCACATCCTCAGTTCTTTTTATATGTTACTGAGAGACAGGGTCTCACTAAGTTGCTCAGGGCCTGGTTAAGTTGCTGATACTGACTTTGAACTTGTGATCCTTCAGCCTCAGCCTCCTAAGCCACTGGGATTACAGGTGTGCACCACACCCAAATAAACAATGACTTTTTAAGATATATGAGGAAAGTATTCCTTTAAATCATGCCATAAACATTGAAAGAGTCATAATAATGACTAGGAAATGCTTTCTTAAATATTGATGGTGAGCTATTGGCCTAAAACTGTTACAAATCAATAAAAATTAGAACATGAAAAGGAAAATTATAAAAAAAAATCCATGGTGAAAGGTCTCCAGAGAAAGAAATACAAATCATCAATAATACAAATTACCTTCATACTGAAATAAATATAAATATTTAAAGGTATTATCATTATTAATGTGAGGAATTGTTAAAGATTATATCATGCTTGCCGTATTTTTGCTAAAGCAATTGATAAAAGGAAATATCATTTATTCCTTTGAGAAACTGAGCAAAATTTCCGATAGGAAAGTGTCAAATTCCATTAATAATTATCAATTGCATTGATAATTAAACTTCTATTTAATGAAATTATCTTTTAAAAAAATTTTCAATGAGCAAAAGTAATCAGAGAAAATGTAGACACAGAAATCTCTGTCTCTAAAAGTAGCAAGGGACATGGTTCTAATAGCAGTAAATGTCAGGCAAGAAGATCTGAATAGAAAACTGTGGCTATAGAAATCTGGAAAAATGCACTTTCTCACTTAGCAGGATACTCAGAAGTATAAGCCTGACTATATTTCCTTGCAACATGAAAGTACTTCATGGCTTTGAAGGTTCACAACACTCCATTTGTTTCTAAAGGAAAAGAAAAATGAACATGGGTTTTAGATATATTTGCAGCAAAAAGTCTGTCAGTAATGTTTAGAGAGAAGACATCATCGTTCACATTTCAAGCCAAACAAAAGCTGTCAATCTGCTTATCAAATTCAAGCAAAGGCTTAGTAAAGAATGTATAATTCTTTCTAAGAAAAACAAGCTTGGATCCAAGTAGGAGCCCCGTCCACACATGAAGTCATTGCTAGTTACAGGTCCAGTCAAAATCTCAGGTCCATCAAATATGTGTAATAAAAATAAACCAGCAGTCTGGTTCCAGTTTGAAAATATAGAAAACATTATTCCCCTCCCTTATATAACACAAGAGCAGACAAATTGCATATAAATGACTTTTCCTGAAACTTTCAGAAAATGGAGATCATAGGGCAAACAACTAACTCCAAAAATAGAGACAGGTGTTTGCAGGGAGAAAGGGCAGCAAGCTTTGCTTATCTGTGACAGTCACTACCAAACACCATATAGTCCAATAAAAGATTCAACTAGAAGTTTATAACATGCTTGTGAAATCAGGGTTTGGCTATCATGAAAGTATAAAACTTGGAGTCCATGGGATTGATTGCATCCTCCTAAGCAGGTTTTCTTCCTGGGAATCATGCTATCATTTGCTTGCAGGGAATACTGAAATGCATCCTGGGAAACTTTTCCCCAATGTGCTGCTGGAGGAGAATTGTAAACACTATGAAAATTCTATACCAGTTTTCCTAAGTAACAAAAGATGTGCTCTACAGAGGGGAGATCATTAAATTTGTAGCCTGAGAAAAATGGTGGAAAATAGGGAAAGCTGGAGGAGAAAAAAAGTTAACCACGACTAGAAATTCTGTGCAGACCTCTTTTTCCCTATCTCTTCTGAGGCACAAAAAGCCTAATGTACTTGAGGAAAGGGGTCAAAATAGCTTGGGGAGATGAACAATAAACAAAAAACAAACAAACATTTTTACAAGTGAGAGAGTGACTAGAATGAACATTACCCGTGGAGAAGGCGCAGAACCCTCATGAAACCCACATCACTGAGAACTTATTCACCGGAATCCAAGACTGCAACCTCACTGAATATACAATTACATCCCACTCTCTCAATGCCTTTCCCACACTACCAAGACTACTAAAAATGACAACTGAATATTCATTCAGTAAAATGACAGTAAAAGATAACTTTGGGAAGCAAAGCAATCTTAGTATAGGTTTTCTAGCAACAAAGTATTTTAGTTTCCCTTTGTTTGAGAGTGTATTTCCTTCATTCCTGAAGAATAGTTTTATTATATATAGAATTTGTGCTATATAGAAATTTTCTTTCAGTGATTGAAAAAAAAATGTGCATCACTTTCTTCTGGCATCTGTAATTTCAGATGAGAAATCTGCTATCATTTGATATAATTATATCTCCCAAAACAATTAATTCATTCTCTCAGTTTCTTCAGGTTTGTCCTCTATTGTGTTTACTTAGCTTCATGCCAAATTTGGGAAGCCTTCACTCATTTTTTTCTATGAACATATATTGAGCACCGCTCTTTTGGTCCCCTCCTTCTGAGACCTCAGGTATACAAAATTTAGAACTTGAGTAATTGTTCCACAGTTACCTGAGGAACTAAGCACTGTTCATTTTTCTTTTTGATGACTGTTCATTTTTCTTTTTGAAAAAAGAAAACTGTATTTGTTCTTTGTTATTCAGATTTGGTAAATGCTTAATTTTTCCTCAAGCCCACTAAGTCTATCTTGTGACTTCTCTCTGTATTATGAAACCCATCCTCCAAGTTTTGGGTTTTGGTTGTTGTACTTTGTATTTGATTCTTTTTAAAATAATTTGTATGACTTCGATAAAATTGCTTACTGGTTTTTTTTTCTTTTTCTTTTTTTTTTTGCAGTGCTGGGGATTGAACCCAGGGCCTTGTGCTTCCAAGGCAGGCACTCTACCAACTGAGCTATATCCCCGACCCAAAATTGCTTACTTTTGATTAGTTTGGAGAGGACATTTAACTGCCATTGAAGCATTTTTATGATAGCTGTTTTAAAATCTCAACCCTGACACTTGTGCTGTTTTTACCCATTGTTGGTATTTCCTCTCACACAATTGGCCCTCTGAATGCAGATGGTGCATCCAGAGCTAAAGTATTTTTAAAAGTGTCTGCATTGATCATGTTCAGACTCTTCAGCCACTATTGTTAAAATAATTATTATACCTACTCACCTAGCATTTACATTGTGTTAGGTACTATAAATAACCTAAAGATGATTTGAAGTACATGGAGGATGTGTCTGATTTATATACAAATAATATATCATTTACATAAGGGATCTGAGCATGCAAAAAGTTTTGATATATGTATGTGAGGCAGGGACTAGAATCTAACCTTGGTAGACACCAAGGAATGACTGTATATTGTGATTTACTTGGTTTTTGGAAGGACAAATAATTTCAATTATATGTTACTCATTTTATTTTGGCTACTATGTTAGGAGATTTGTGTGTGTGTGTGTGTGTGTGTGTGTGTTGCTGGAAATTGAATCCAGGGCCTTACACATGCTAGGTATGTTCTATATCACTGAACTACATCTCCAGTCCCACAGATAATTTATTTTAGCAGGCAGTTGCTCCATGTAGTTTCAGCATGCAGTTCCTGGCATATTTAGGCTTTAGTTTTTGTGACAATTTACTTTTCTGAGCCTTTGTGGTGCTGTTTTGTCTGCTTGTTTATTTGGTATTACTGGGTCTCCCTCTGGTCCCTGCTAATGCCACCTGGAGGAGTCCCAGTGGATTTCCCTAACACAATAAATATACCTGCTATATGGGGGAAGCGAGTCTCTGGCCCACAGGGATAGAAAGGTCCCCAGGGTGACCTGATGCTTGTGGCAGGATTCAATTCTTTTTGCTGTTGTTGACAGCTTAAGCAAGGTTGTGGAGGAAGGGAAAACCTTCCCCAGGCCAGGTGCATGTTGGAGCCAGATATTCCCTTTCAGTGGATCAGTGAAGCACTGTTCACATTCTTGTGGTGAGATCCTCTTTATCAATGCTGCCTTGCTGCTCAGGTTTGTTTCCATAGGGGCAGGGCAGCCTCAAACCCACAGCTATGAATGGGTTTCCTGGGCTAGAGTACTTGCTGGGGTTGGATCATCCCACATAGTAGCTTCCAGCTGCCTGGCCTCCTTAGTGAAGGAAAGGTGTCTCAGGACCCAAAGAAAAAAGAGGTTTTTCAGACCAAGTGCTTACTGTGACAGAATTCTCTGTGTAGATGTCCCCAGTCATCCAATCTTTGTGGCTATGGAATATCTCAGGTCAGGAGTGTAGAGAGCTCTAATGTGAAAGTCTGGGCACATGCAGCTTGTGGGTTTTGGATTGGATCCCTGTGCTGTTGGGGCCTGACTGCTGCATGACAATGCCATTCAATCCATGGGAGTGATGGAGTCTACATTGTTCCTTCTGTTGCTACTTTGGGAGTCAGGAATCTTGGGATCTAAGTTGCTTTCTGTTGTTCACTGGGACCCATGAGTCACCCTACCATTCTCATCTCTTCCCAATCCTGAGGAACCTGCCTATCTCACCCTTCTCTCACCCCCTTTCTGAGTTCTCCTTTGGCTGTGTCTTGCACTTTTCCAGTTTTTATAGATGTGCTTATAGGAAGGAATAGGGAGAAAAGAATGTTTTAGCTTACATTGACCAGAAGTCAGGCACAAAGTGACAGTGATTTGCCTGAGGAATTCTGGATTATTATTTTTTAAGAAGTCTGAAAGTAATTTACCAGTTTCTAACTGGTACTTAGACTCTTTTGTTTTACCATAACCACTGTTTATCACAGATGCTATTAGAGTTTTTGAAGTTAGTTCACCTACTCTATTTTTCTTTCTCAAACTGGTTGCTATGCTGCAGAGAGGAAACATATTGCAGGGCCATAGAAAACTGAATATTTCTTTCCTGTTTCTTCCCCCACTAAGAAATGAATTAGCACATTACTCCAGTTCAGAAGAAATATGAACTCAGAGTAACTATAATTTGCTAGGCCCTCTAGCTGGCTAGAAGACTAAAATACATTTTTTTATTCATTAGAGGATGAGTAGCTTCAATTAATTGCTATATGGGAATAGATCATTGAAATGGTTCTTTCAAGTTTTTTTCTCTAGGTTCTACTAATAGGTAGGATTTATGCAATATAAGTAAAAACATGTCCTGTGTTTTTTTGTGAAAACAAGAACCAACGTTTTTCAGTTTTAATAGCATGCTCTTAATTATAGTTGGATTATATAATTGTGTACTATGGTATAAAATAACAGAAATCTATTGTCTTTTAGCTCACATTTGCATTGAGACTTTTCTCTCCATGGTTGAAATGTTTCTACTTCTCATTCCTTCGATTCCCTAATCAAAAGCACAGAAGATATTTTATGTCCTTTTTCTATATTCCTTTTTATACACACATATTTTTGCAAGTTATAATCATCATTTTTCCCTCAACGGCCATACCTAAATACTTAAGCTAGTCCTTGTTTAATCCTAAAAAAAAAAAAAAAAAAAAAAAAAAAAATTCAGTTTTTCACTATGTAAATTCTTTAAGGAAATGGCTATAGTCTAATTTTGTATTGATTGACATTCACTGAATGTTTATCAGTGGTGCAATTTATTATTTTAGCTTCTAGAGCTGCCCTAGAAATAGTATTGGGTGAGACAGAGAGACTCATAAATACCCTGAGCTAATAATATGACAGTAGTGGACTATAAAGCAGATGATTTACGGACATTCCTCTGAATGGACTGAGTCTGTTTAATCAATAGGAACTAACATTAAAGAAGTTATTCTAAAAAGAAAAACAATGGTCAGAACACATTTATTAAAAGTTTGCCATATTATTTTTAATATATGATTTTGTCTTTGGCTTTAGTCTCATATGAATTAATGTTAAACTCTTTGATTCTGCAAAGTTTAACAGGAAATAGAATATAAGTTGCATTTTAATTTAGAACTAATATATTTTTTCAATTGCTGAGTTCTCTACAGTGCTGATTCATCTCATATAGCCACTTTGTAAATGCCTTCTCACTGGTAAATGTCCAGATTAAGAAATGAAGTTCCCTTGGATTTTGTTCAATATGTTCAGTTGAGGTTACCCTATATCTATCTCTTAAGGAATATTTTAGAGTTAAATTTAGAATTTGCTCCATTTTAAATAAGTATGAAAAGGAAAAAACACTACCTTATTTCCAAGAAATTATTCACGTCCCACCCAACCATTTGACAATAGCTACACCTGACAGACACCTTTCTCTGTTTATAAAGGGCTCACCATGTACTGTCATGCAACTTACAGTCCTGACAGAAGAGACTCTAGAACTGAAAAATTATGTTATGAACTATAATTGAATTCTTTCATCAAGGTCATACATTAAGAAAGATATAAAATCAAGCATGATTATGAAGAAAGTGAATAATTTTAACTCCCTGGCTATAATTTATTTTACTAGGAAAAAAACGACGAGAAATAATGCAAGATAAATTTTTTGTATACAAAAAATATTAAAAGAAGAAACTTCAGACAAATTTAACAGAGCTTATTAAAGCAAACATCAACTCGGGAATAAAACCCCATTCAAACCGAAATATTGTGAGTTTTGTGAGCAGTGAGCTTTGAAAACATGACATATCAATCACCTGATTGGCTATAGCCACGCATTTGCAGCTTCCAGGTAGAGTATCTGAGGCATTTGAGAGTTGGCGTCTGTGATTGGCTGAAGCTTAGCTGTTTGTGATTGGCTGAATTCCAAATATCTGAACAAAAAAAAAAAATTCCTAAATTAAGTGTTGGTTTGTATATGTACTAAGTTATGTTGCAAATTTGCTATGTGGTAACTCAAACTATGAAGACAGGCTCAGGCTGGCCTTTAGTTTATTTAATGTAACAGTTACTATGTACTAAGCACATAATCTAAATTTTTAAAAATAAATTATTGTATACATTTAAGATATATAATGTTATTCATATATATGGATAACTACGGTTTAACAAATTAACTTTTTTTTAATATAAGTACTGATTTCTAGCTTGTGGCAAGGGCAACTATAATCTACTTATTTAAATCTGGAATACAACACATTATTATTAATTATAGTCCTCATGTACTTCATAAGGTCTTTTCAACTTGTTCATCCAATGTATTACATAATCTCATTTAGGTCTTTTAAAAACAGTGTGTAGTAAATCAAAGAGAAGAAAACAAATCAAAACAATGGCTCAGTGAGTTTAAGTTGCCCAACATCACACAGCTAATTTTTCTTCATAGTACTTAAAACAAGAAAATTTGATAATTCATGAATTTTTAACTAATGTCTATAGGCTCTGATAGAGTACAAACTCCCGAGCCACTTGTTATTCTCCAGAATCTGGCCCTTATTTGCTCTTTTTTTTTCTCTCTTTCTCTCTCTCTTTTCTTGGAGCACGACTCTTCATTTCTCTGGTTGTACACCATACAGAGTCACTTAATTCATGCAATAAAACATGTACATAAGGTAATAATGTCCATCTCATTCCACCATCCTTCCCTTCCACTATAGCCCTCCCCTCTCCTTCCTCCTCTCTGTCCAATCCAAAGTTCCTCCATTCTTTCCTTGCCCTGCCACCCACCATCATGGATTAATATCCACATAGAGAAAATATCTGGCCTTTTGTTTTGAGGGGTTGGCTTATTTTGCTTAGCATGATATTCTCCAACACCATCCATTTACCTGCAGATGCTAATTTCATTCTTCTTTAAGACTGAGTAATATTCCATTGTGTATATATACCACAGTTTATTTATCCATACATCTATTGAAGGACATCCAGATTGGTTCCATGGTTTAGGTATTGTGAATTGAGCTGCTATAAACATTGATGTGGCTGCCCAATGGTAGTATGCTGATTTTAAGGTCTTTGGGCATAGGCCAAAGCGTGGGATGCCTCCGTCAAATGGTAGTTCCATTCCAAGTTTTCTTAGGAATCTCCATACTGCTTTCCAGAGTGGCTGCACCAACTTGCAGTCCCAACAGCAATGTATGAGTGTACATTTTATCCCACATCCTCACCAACATTTACTATTGCTTGTATCTTTGTAATTGCCATTCTGACTGGAGTGAGATGAAATTTTAGGGTAGTTTTGATCTACATTTCTCTAATCTCTAGAGATGTTGAACTTTTTTCATATGTTTGTTGGTTGATAGTATATCTTCTTCTATGAATGTCTGCTCAGTTCCTCAGCTCATTTGTTGATTGAGTTATTTGTTTTTTCAGTGTTAAGTTTTTTGAGTTCTTTATATATCCTGGAGATTCATGTGATTTTCTCCCATTGTGTAGGCTCTCTTTTCATGTTATTGATTGCTGCCTTTGTGGAGAAAAGCTTTTTAGTTTAAATAATCCCATTTATTGATTCTTAATTTTATTTCTTGTGCTTTAGGTGTCTTATTAAGGAAGTCAGTTCCTAAGCTGACATGATAAAAATTTGGGCTTACTTTTGCTTCTATCAAATGCAGAGTCTCTGGTCAAATTCCCAGGTCCTTAATCCACTTTGAGTGAGTTTTATGCAGGGTGAGAAAGAGAGAGATGTATAGGAATGCATTTGATTTATGCATATTGATTTTATATCCTGCTACTTTGCTTAATTCATTTATTAGTTCTAGAAATTTTCTGGTGGAATTTTTTTAATCCTCTAAATATAGAATCATGTTGCCCACAAACAGTGATAGTTTGAGTTCTTCTTTTCCTATTCATATCCCTTTAATTTCTTTTACCTGTCTGATAGCTCTTGTGAGACTTTCAAGGACTATGTTGAATAGAAATGGTGAAAGAGGGCATCCTTGTCTTTTTTCAGGTCTTAGAGGGAATGCTTTCAATTTTTCTCCATTTAAAATGATATTGGCCTGGGGTTTAGCATATATAGCTTTTACCATGTTGAGGTATGTTCCTATTATCCCTAATTTTCCTAGTGTTTTGAACTTGAAGAGGTGCTGTTTTTTGTCACAAAATTTTTCTGCATCTATTGAGATGATCATATGATTCTTATCTTTAAGTTTATTGATCTGATGAATTACATTTATTGATTTCTATGTGTTGAAACAGTCTTGCATCCCTGGGGTGAACCCCACTTGATTATAGTGTACTATCTTTTTAATATGTTTCTGAATGCGATTTGCCAGAATTTTACTGAGAAATTTTGTGTCTATGTTCATCAGGGATATTGGTTTGAAGTTTTCTTTCCTTGATGTGTCGTTGTCTAGTTTTGCTATCAGGTTAATACTAGCCTCATAGAATGAGTTTGGAAGGGTTCCCTCCTTTTATATTTCATGGAATAATTTGAGGAATATTGGTATTAATATTCCTTTGACGGTCTTGTATAACTCACCTGAGAATCTGTCTGGTCCTGGGCTTTTTCTTTGTTGGTAGGCTTTTGATGGTGTCTTCTATTGCTTGAAATTGATCTGTTTAAATTGTATATGTCCTCCTGCTTCACTTTGGGTAAATAATAGGTCTATAGAAATTTCTAGATATTTTTGAGATTTTGTATTTTATTGGAGTATAAATTTTCAAAATATTTCTAATTATCTTCTCTATTTCAATAGTGTCTGTTGTGATATTTCCTTTTTAATCATGAATTTTAATAATTTGAGTTTTCTCTCCTTTTCATTAGCATGATAATATTTTATTCATTTTTATGAATAAAATGTTTAATATTTTATTCATTTTTTCAAAGAACCAACTTTTCATTTTGTCAATTTTTTTTAATTGTTTTTTTGTTTCAATTTCATTTATTTCAGCTCTGAGTAATTTTTCTGGTCTTCTATTACTTTTGGGATTGATTTGTTCTTCTTTTTCTAGGATCTTGATATGCAATGTTAGGACACTTATTGACTAAAAAAGTAAAAAGTCATTTGTTGAATTTTTATTCTTTTAATGAATGAGCTCAATGCAATGAACTTTCCTCTCAGCACTGCCTTCATAGTGTCCCAGAGATTTTGATATGTTCTATCAGTGTTCTCATTTACTTCTAAGAATTTGTGAATCTCCTTCCCGATGTCTTCTGCCATCCACTTGACATTCAATAGCATATTATTTACTCTTATAGCATATTATTTACTCTCAATAGCATATTATTTACTCTCCAGGTGTGGGAGTAGCATCTGTTTTTTATTTTATCATTGATTTCTAATTTTATTCCATTATGATCTGGTAGTATCCAAGGTAGTATCTCAATTTTTTTTGTGTGAGTTTGCTGAAAATTGCTTTGTGGCAAAACAATTGGTTCTATTTTTGAGAAGAATCAATGTGCTGCTGAAAATAAAGTGTATTTCCTCCTTGATGGATGAAATATTTTATGTATGTCCATTAAGTCTATATTATTAACTGAATTATTATTCAGTTCTATAGTTCTTTTGTTTAGGTTTTTGTTTGGAAGATCTACCCAATGGTGAGAGAGGTGTGTTAAAGTCACTCAGTATTATTGTGTTGTGGTCTATTTGATTCTTGAAATTGAGAAGGGTTTGTTTGACATATAGATGCTGAACTGTTTGGAGCATAAATATTTATGATTGTTATGTCATATTGATGTATGATTCCCTTAAGCAATATGAAATGTCCTTCCTTATGCCTTCTAACTTTGGCTTGAAGTCCACTTTATGTGATATGAAGATGGGAACCCCTGCTTGTTTACACAGTCCATGTGTGTTGGGATTTTTAGCCCCTTTGCCCCTCTCGACCCGTGAAAAGGGGAAAGAAGCCCGCCCCGACAAGGCTGGACCAGGAAAGGCAAAGGTCGACTGATCACCTGCACCCAGCCCTCCAGCAGAGGACAATCAGATGAGTCAGGGAGACCAGTCACAGCAGGAACTCGTTTATTGAGGAAGTCACACATCTCTTATGCAGGGTGAGCGCCAGGAGGGGACCAATCAGGCTAAAAGTTAGCAGGCCATAAATGGTTCAGGAAGGTTAGGTCCCATATGAAGGTACAGCGGGAATGAACTGATCACGTTCACGGAACTATTGTGGGCCAATCCCCAGGGGTGGTCCAATTGGCTGTCATTACCTCTGGTAATGCCCCAAGGTCTCAGGTTGTGTCTGCACTCCAGGAAGTGAGGAGCAGCTAAAGAGTTAGGTGTCATTTTCCTATGCTAAGCCTGTGAGTTAAGGTTTGTTTCTCTTTTAGCTGACATGTCCTTCATGGCTCCCAGCACATGTGAGTGATGTATTTTCTTCCAATCCTTTCATTATCAGTCTGTGGATGTCTTTTCCTATGAGATACGTTTCTTGAAGGCAGCATATTGTTGGGTCTTTTAAAAAAATTCCAATCTCCAGTCTATGTCTTTTCATTGATGAGTTTAGGCTATTAACAGAGTTATTATGGAGATAAAATTTGTATTCCTGATCATTTTAGTTTATTTTTGGTTTTTAACTTGATTTGATTTCTCCTTCGATTGTCTTTCCCTTTAGTGTAGCTCCCTTTGCTGATTTTTATTGTTGTTTTTCAGTTCCTTCTAATGGAATATTTTGTTAATCTGTAGTGCAGGCTTTCTAGTTGTAAATTCTTTTAACTTTTGTTTATCATGCAATGTTTTTATTCTGTCATCAAATCTGAAGCTTAGTTTTGCTGGATATATGATTCTTGGTTGGCATCCATTTTCTTTCAGAGCTTGATACATGTTGTTCCAGGATCTTTTAGTTTTTAGGTTCTGGGTAGAGAAGTTTGCTGATATCCAAATTGGTTCCCCCTATATGCAATCTCATATTTCTCTCTTGTGGCATTTATAAATTCTATCCTTATTCTGTATGCTAGGCATTTTTATTACAATGTGCCTTTATTACAATGTGTGGTTCTATTGTAATTTTGTATATTTTGTGTCCTGTAAGACTCTTATATTTGATTTTCCATTTCACTCTTCAGATTTGGAAAATTTTCTGATACTATTTCATTGAAAAGATTGTGCATTCCTTTGATTTATATCTCTGTGCCTTCCTCTATCCCAATAAATTTTAAATTTGGTCTTTTCATGTTATCCCATTTTCTTGGAATATGTTTTCTTGATTTCTTACCATTTTCACTGTGTGGTCAACTTTATTTTCAAGATATTATATTTTGACTTCATTACCTGAGGTTCTTTCTCCCAAGTGATCTAGTCTGTTGGTGATGTTTTCTATTAAATTTTTAATTTGGTTTATTGTTTCATTCCTTTCATGCATTTCCCTTCTTTTTCAAAATTGTTCTTTATTGAAGTAATCTTTTGCTACCTGCATTTGCTCTTTTACATCATCCTTTACTTTGCAGATCATTTTAACTATGTACATTCGAATTCTTTCTCTGACATTTCTTCTACTGTGCTGTCAATGGATTCTATTATTGTAGCATCTTGGTTTGTTTGGGGCACTTTCTTTCCTCATTTTTTTCATGTTGTTGCATGTCTTCCCCTCTAGCAGTGCAGATCCAAGGAATTACAGTTTTTACCCTATAGACCTATTGTGTCCTTGCAGGTTTCTCATACCTCACCTTTAATTGGGAGATCAATACTTATAGCACCCAATGCAAATAATATACAGTCTTAAACCAGAATGATGTGTTTTATTTTCATCTACAATATAATCAGTAGGTTTGCAAAAGGGTCTACAACTTCTAATGGTGAACAAAGAGAGAACAGAGGCGGGGGAGGCATAGGATGTGATTTTTATGATGTAGGAGGTGATAATATAGAGGTATTAGATCCTAGGAAGAGTGAAAGAGCAAAAGAAGTTGGCTGTCAGCAGAAGCAAAGAGAGATGATGACTCCAGGAAAACAGATAAGTGAGAGGAAAATATATAGAGTTAAAAAAAATGGATATACAACCAAACTGTAATATACTATTCAGACATTCCAGTCCTCAGCAGCCGGATGCATGAAAAGTACTTGGTTTCAAAATTATTGGGGATGTGAGAGTGGGAAAATAAAGGAAAAATAAAATCTTGAAGGAAAATTGAAAAATTGTTTCTGTTGGAGCTCAGTATCTTCCCTGCTTTCCTTCTCATCTGAATAGTGGGGTTGTCTGGAGTTTTCTGCTGTCTCCACCTTCAGGATAGTGAAAGTTACTAGGGAGGTAGGGTTAGCCATGGAATCCTGGAGATGGGGTAGAGCAATGGCCAGTCCCCTTTGGAAGACTGTACCCCAGGAATCTCCTTTGGTGTCCACTCATGTGATGTGGGAGCATGGTCTTTGCTTTTACATCAGCTGTGAACCCCATAATTCCTGCTCTCTAATTTACTCTCTAAACTGGATCTCTCCTACCCCACCCTTTCAACTTCCCAACCAGGAACCTACCTCTCTGGAGGTCCTGAGATCTGTGGACCAGGACTTGTGTGCCTGTAATGGAGAACTGTTCTGAATTGGGCAGATCTGGACCAGGTGCTGAGAGCTGTGCTCCAGCCATGTAGCTGCAAGTGCTAGGCCAGGTTGGTGACTGGGGTAGTTGAAAGACTGGGGGTTGGGGAGCCAGAGGGACCTGCTGATTGCTAAACCAGTGGGACCAGGTGATCTGTGGATGCCAGACTGGAGAGGGAGTCAGGGACTGAGATGGTGTCAGGTCCCATCAAGTGCTACCTGAGTTGGTCCTGGGAACCTTTTGGCTGCCAGGCTAATTGGTTGGGCGAGCCAGGATCAAAATGCCCTTACAAACTCTTCCAACCTGCCAACCCCATGCAAGGCTCTCTCCTGCCTCTGCAGCAAGAAGGTGGCTATTAACACACTTAGTGGGAAGACCTCACATATAACCAAGCCTGCTGGGACCTTGGTGATGGACCCTGACAGTTGTCACTAGATGGCAGCAGCTATGTCCCTAGTTGGGGGCAGCAGCAGTGGCAGAAGACCTGCAGGTACCTTGAAGTTGGACTTTCAGGTCCCTGCCAGTGTCCCAAGATGGAAGCTGTCCCAACTATAGGTGGTGATTGCGGCAGCAGAGATAACCCAAGATGGTGGCGGAGGTGTTCCAAGATGGGGGTGATCTCAGAGATAGGGCAACAAGGGCTGGCCATGCAGTGGCATTGGGCACCCTGTTCTGAGATGCAGTGCTGTGGCAGGCAATGCTGCAGCAGGTGACTGTCTCCAGGCCCTGTCTGGTGTCCCAAGATAGAGGCTACCACATTGAGGGGGCTATGGTGGTGGCTGCACTGTCCCAAGACAGAGGTGGTCAGGGCAGCCCCACATTGGTAGGTGGGGAGTGCATGATGCAGGAAGTCCATCTGGTGCAGCAATGGAGTGGGAGGCCCTGTGTTTGCTCTTGATAGATCTTTGTTGTATAAAGGAGTCACTATTTGGGGAGAAAGGATGATGGATCAAAAGGAAATAGAAAGATATGATTGAAAATTTTAGCACAGTTTAGTGGGATGTGGGTTCTTCTCAATACTTTTCCTAATCCAGTCATCTTAATGGTTTCATATATTTACTATTTTAATTAGTTACACATATTAACTGTTTTGTTTTTGTTTGTTTGTATTAGAGTCCTGTCATTGCTCTAACAAATTATCACAGAGCTGATGGCTTACAACAACTATTTATTTTCTTATGACTCTCAAAGACAGATGTAAGAAGTCAAGGTTTCAGCAAAGCAGCCCCACCTTCTAGGCTCCCTGGGAGGTTCTGGGTTTTGCCTCCTGTAGCCTCTGTTGGCTGCCAAGGTTCCTTGGCACTCTTCAGCTTATGGCTATGTCCCTCTGATTTCTGCTTCCATCTTCATATAGCTTTCTCCTCTGTGTGTCTGTGTGTCAAAGTTTTCTCTTTTTCTCTTACAACCATGTTTGTGATTGGATTTACAATCTACCTGGATTAGCTTAACCATGCCCACAAACAGTCTTTCCCAATAAGGTCAATTTTACAGGTTCCAAGTGTTATGACTTGATACCTTTGGATATCTGTTATTCGGCCTCCTACTCCTCCTGAATATAATTCATCATTAACTATTTTGAGAATTTTACTTTTGAAAATCCTTGTACAAGAAGTTAAGCTTTCAGGCCAGAATTAATTTACAGTTGGATTAGTTCCATTGGAGGGTACATATTGTGTAAAGTATAAAGGGGGTAGGAAAAGAAACCTTAGAGAAAACAGTAAACTGTTGTTCAGCATTTAAAATTATTTAAAATTTAGCTTCAGATCCTGCTACATTAAAGGGAAATATAAAAGAAAAAAAAAGAAATTAAACTTTCAAAAATATATAAATTAAAATTGTTTAATATATTCCTTGGATGAAGCAGAAAAATAAACTGTGCACCAATTCATAGTAGTTTGAAAGAGTTAAAAAGTTTGAAAAATTATGAAAGTATTTTCATTTATATCAAATTCAATTTGAAATTTCATATTATCTCCCACTTCATTCATTGAAAAGTGGTTGAAATTTTGGGCACATACTAGTAATTATTCCTCATGACTTCCTTCAAACTATTCAAATGTTCCATTGCTATTTCTTACTTGTGAAACAATTTACACTCCTGACTTGATATTCATTAACCTTCCACTAAAGAAAAATCATACAAAGAAAACTGATTAAAAACAAATGATTGACCTATATATTGACTGAATAAATCAAATAGAAAAAGAAATGAGAAACTCCCAAATCATATCATATCTTAAAAATGTAATAAATTCTGTGATTGCTTTTTTGAAGTAAGGAAGAGTAAACTGAAAAGTAAGGAACTTTAATGTTTCCAAAAAGAAATACACAATTGATGTTAATGATTTTCTGAATGCTCCCATAAAATTAACTTTTTAAAGAATATTTTAATGTTCATTATTGGTGAATAGTCATTCTGGGATTTCCAAGACAGAATCAACCCAGGCCGCTTGGAACACTTGCTCTGTGTGAAGGCAGCTATTATGGAAGAAGATCAAATTCCTGCGACCACCATACTGTAGGGAAGTCCAAGTTAGAAGCCATCAGGTAACTGCAATCTCACTCATCATATTCTTCTCACTTCATGAGAGAATCTAGGTGAGAACCACCAGTGCAGCCCAATCAACTCCCAGAACTTTAAGAGCTTATAATAAATTGTTACATAGATAGTTAAAACATCTTCATAAATGAAGAAGTTATAGCTCAGAACACTTAAATAAATTGCTCTAAGTCACATAAAGAAAGGATAAATTGGGGATTCAAACCTAGATTTTTCATTCCAATGTATATGCTATTTTACCATATCACCTTTCCTTGACTGCCTCCCATTGTTATTTTATATATTATAAAAGTTATTGGGGACTGACTTATGGTGGACATTGCAGTGATAGCAAATTAGACTTTTAATGCTCATGTATTAAAAAGACAACCAAGTTATTTAATAAAAGTATTAACATGATAGAATTTGTAAAAGGGAGAGCCTTGCATGATTTGAAGTGAGAATTGATCAGAAGCTTGGAATAGGGGATGAAAGTGAACATAAACAAAACTGAAGTTAGAACCAATGGAATATTCTGATGGGTTGGAGCTGAGGAATGAGGAGAAGGAAAGGATCAGGGAGAACTCATAGATATTTTCTGCAAGAAGCTGTAGGAGGTAGATTCTATTTACCATACTTCGCAGAGGGACCAGAGGAGCAAAAACTTGTGAAGAGCTCTAAGTCAGTCAGGTTAAGAAGCCTATTAGAATCCAATGCACTCATTAGTTTCTTAGGTAGTAGACATATATGATCTGAACCATATGCTCTGGCTATTTGGGAAACAGCATCAGGTTGAATAATAGGTGGGATCATTTTGGTGAAAGATAGAGCAGAGTTCAGGAATGATTCTGGCAGAAAGGAGAAAGGAAGAGCTTGGAGTATGGAAGAAGCCAGGGAGAGAGAAGGGAAAGAAAGTGACACAAGCAAACCAAGACTGTTTTATCAAAATCAAGTAATAAGGTCCCTGAATTTTCCAAGCTCTTTGAGCATGGGCATATGTGCCTTTGTGTGGGTGAATGTTTTGAAATTTAGAGTATGTTGAGAGCCAAGAAGTGTTAATTGCTTTTAGACAAAGGACTGAATTCTAAATAACTATCCTTTAAACATTTTGTTTTTCCCCAGATAAATCGTTGAGAATTTCTGGGAGGGTCATAGATATTCCTGCCTAAGTGAAAGGCCCCAAATTAACATATTAACATCCTGAATCTTCTCTCTCTCTGTTTTTATCTTTAATTTTTTTTTACAACTTCTCAATACTCAAGGCCAGGCTCATGGCTCACCAGCTGTATAAGTGCTGCACATCCTGCCAGAGGATGCTACTTGACCCACTTATCCTGACATACACAATGATGGCTGGGCCAGGTTGGCAGTGGATTAGAGCAACAATCTGCATACGTTGTGCAAATACCACTCAAGTAACTCTCAAGTATGCTTTCAGTTCAGTTTTCCACAAGATACTCATAGTAGCCAAACACACATTTCTCCTTTGCATTAAAACATGAATCTTTCAAATGGGAAAAGGAAAAGAAATCGTTCTCCCAAGTATAAATTTATACTTTTTGAGTTTTTTATCTTCATTAATTTCATTATTACAAAGTAGAAGTTTCAACTATTGGTGATCAACAAATTCTGACCCATCAGCTGGTCCATCAGTCTGTGCTTTGCCAAAATTCAGAAGCCAATATTGTGTGACATGAGTCTGTCAAGTGTAAATGGGGGACTCATTTCATTAAATCTAAAATAATCTTTTTCATGTGTAAGAGAGTCATAAGATATTTTGTTTAAAAATTAGAATATAATGAATATAAGTATCAAATATTACTGAAACGTGAAATCTATATTTTTATAATACAGTATCAATTATCTTTTCAACAAATATTTATAGAATATGGTTTGAAAAAGTATGCCATGACTAATTGATTAGAGTGACAATCTGCATGGGCTAACAAACTACATGGGCTGACCATACCTCTGAAATCATGCAAGAGACTGCCACATGTCTGGTCCTGCTTGGGTATCAATCATGTGCCAACCCACAGACGGCCATACGGTTGTCCATTCTTAAATCACAATATATGTTTAGAAAATCAGTTTTATCTGAACTGTCACTCACTCTATTAACATCTTAAACATATACACCAATTTCTATGAACCATAGTGAGGTTGTTTGTGTGTGTGTATCTTATAATTTGATTATTCTATTTCTTTCTATTTTCTATTTTGATATTTGCTCTATTTATCCCCATTTTAAGTTGTTTTTAAATTACTTGATAAAGAGTGAAAATTTTTAACTTCATTTGTAAGACTTCATAGCAATTCCAGTGCTAGTGTACTGATACACTCAGTATGTGTAATTGATCAGTTTATTAATTGGTTGTCTCTATAAACACTGTTCAAAATGAATTTCTTTCACAACTGTATGGTGCAAACTAACTGAGAAACTTAAACTGTTTCCCAAAAGAATAATTTATAAATACATGTATCCTCTGTCACTAAACGACTTTTCTGGATTTCCCATTTGATACAGATCCCTCTTTGGTACAATTTAGGCTGTTGTGCATATCTCTGTTATTTTCTTTATAGTAACTGTTTAAATTTTAGAGCAGAATATTCCAACATACGGAGACTTCCTACCTTGTAGAGGTCAATACAAATTTCAAAATCAAAGTTAGTTATAAAACGAAACAAAGCAAGTTCTATCTCTCAAAAATTCTTATTTTTGAGTAGATGTATTCTTTGATTAATTTTAGAAGTAAGCTTTGAGCCTTATCTGATAAATCCATAGTTTTGAAAAAGAAATTCACTGTAGCTTTCACAAACATACAGAGAGCTGGACACAGTGTCTCCTGCCCTTAATTCTAGGAACTTAGGTAAGAGGCAGGAGGATCCCAAGTTCAAGATAGTCCTCGGTACTTAGCAAGACCCTGTCACAAAAGTTTTAAAAAGAAAGTCAGTGCAGCTCAGCAGTAGAGCACCCCTGGGATCAGTCCCCAGGGATGTAAAATCAACAAAACAAACTTCACACACAAGTTTATAGGGTACCAAAATGTGACCTTCTTTTATCTTATCAAGTGACACAATTATGTTTTCAAATGACCACTAAGGAAATGACTTACTGCTTTTGGTACCTGTCATCTAATGGATAGCCCATGTGTTCACATACAAGCAGTAACTAAACTACAATTATTATTTGTTGTTTTTGATATTTAGATTTTTTGTTATTTAGGCATTGCTATTGCTACATTAAGGCTGAAACAGTTTGATTTTTTCATGATTTAATTGAAATGGCTCAAAATTTTTAACTCAAATGGATTTTTGAGACATGAAGTCAGGAACAATTACTCCAAGAAAACCAGAGACTCATTTGATAAGAACTAGTAATTCAGTAATTATTAGTAATTTGTTATAGAAAAGACAATTAAGCAGCACAATGATCAATTTATTCTTAATTAATAATTCAAGTTCCTCATAACTGTCATGTATCACTCTATGAAATTTCCACATTTGCAGGAAGCAAGTATGAAACACTCTTAAGACAAAGCTACTCTGCAAGAGTAGGAAGAGGAAGAAATGATTGTGCCTTAAGTTCTATTTGATGGTTATTATTATGTCAACTTGGGCCAGGAGGTGCCCAGATATTTGATCAAACATGATTCCAGTTATGTCTGTGAAGGTGTTTCTGAAAAAGATTAAAACTTGTATCAACAATTTCCCTCCCTAGTGTGGTGGGCCTCACCTAGTCAAATGAATAGAAAACAATAGGCTAAGTGAGAATTCCTTCTCCTTGAGAAACTTTGAGCTGAGATGCTGATTTTTCCTGCCTTCAAACTCAAATTGAAATATAGGCCTGCTGACTTTCAGATCGGAACTACCTCCTCATTGGATTGTTTAGTTTTTAGGCCTTAAGATTGGGACTGAATTGTACCATTGCCTCTCCTGGTCTCCAACTAACTGACTACAGATTCCTAACTTCATGAGCTGTTTCCTTACTATAAATTAATAAATACAACTTATTGGTTCTATTTACCTAAGATATTCAATAGCATAATGTAATTGGAATTCAATAAAACGTGCCTAAAATGAACTTCGGATAAGAACATTTAAAACCTGTGAATTTTCTTTAATTCATTTTTTTATAGTTACCTTTCTGTTATTGCATACAATATGTTAATTTCTTACTAAGCCAGTGCTTTGTGCTAGTTATTGTGTAAAGTACAAAAGATAATGTAGTAGTGACCAAACCAGACATAGATACCAGCTTTCATTAGGCTGATAAGTAAACAACAAGTAACAATCTTAATACATAAGTCAATTATTAGTACATTGGAAGGGGGTAAATCTTTATGGAAAAAGAAGAAAAATATAGAAAGTTGTGCTGGGGGCAAGGACTATTAGTATTTTCAGAGTGGTTTAAATTTAGTTCATTAAGTGAGGTGGCAAATTCTTAGCAAATTTTGAAGAAATCTGAGGATTATTAAGACACATACCTTGGGGAATAATATACCAGATAGACAGAATGGCCAATTTGAAGTTCCTGAGGTGACTATGCTTGGATTATTTGAGAAAGAACATGGAGGTCAGGACATCTGAAACCGAATGATCTTAGTTGAGTTCACAACAGTCACAGGATAGAAGCAACCTTGGGGGCCTTGTGGATCAATGGTAAGAAATCAGATTTTATTCAGAGTGAAGGCTCAAAGGAGAAGACTGATATACCTAATGAATATTTTAAAAACAGTGCCCTCGCTGCTCTCCTGAGGGAAAGAATGGAAACCTGTAAATGGGTAGGTTATAATGGCAATCCCAGCAAGAGATCAGGTGACTCAGAAAAAGGTCGGGAAGGTAAGTGCAGTGGATGTGGTGAGAAATAGCTGAATTCTGGCTACAGACAAAAAAAAAAAGAGGTTTTCTTGCAGGCAGATTATAGGCAGTGAGAGAAGTCCATCACCCTGTCACTGACTTGCAGCTTGAACAATTGGAATGTGGGTTGTCATCCACTCTACATGGGTGAGATCATAGGTGCAGTAGGTTGAGGAGGAAGGACAAGAGTTAAATTAGGGAACTTTTGTGTTTCATTTGCCTATTAGACAAAAATATAAAGAAACACAGGGAGACAAGAATTAACAGGAAATCGAGTAAAGAATTTGAGGAGCGGGAGTAATGGGCACTCCCCCACTCAGCTACATTCCCAGACATTTTTATTTTTTATTTTGACACAGGATCTTACTAAATTTGTGAGTCTGGCCCTGAACTTTCAATCCTCCTTCCTCAGCCTCCCAGGTTGATTACAGGTGTGTACCACCAAGTCCAGAAAAAAAAAAAAATGTTTTAAGGAGAAGAGTGATATACTGTCAAACACTGCTGGCAGGTCATGTAAGAGAAAATCAAATATTGACCACTGGATTGAGCAGTGACATTGATAAGACAGTTTGGAGGAACTGTAAGTTTAAAACACTAGTGAAGTTTGCTTTTTAAGTGACATGTACATTTCCATTGTTTCTTTTATGAATTTACCGCAATGACAAAAGATTTTATAAATCAAATTAAATTTTAGTATGATGTTGTTTTTACATGGACTGCTTCTCTCTTTAGTTATATAACAAGGAACCAATATAGATATATTTCTATTTTAAATGCACTTTGTATTATTCCTTCAAAGAGAAAATGTTGAGAACTATTTTCTAGTTAGAATTTGTGATGAAGAGGACAAACCTCATAATCTCCCCCCATGACCAATGAAGTCCCTAAATACCTGGCATTAGTTTCACACCCCTTCATGTTCCAAACTGGAATGACAATGCTTCAGCAAATTATTTTTGCATGTGATGGTGCTTCACACATTGAGCTCTATAATCTCCACTATTACATAATCCCAATTTCCTTGTTGAGTTTTTTAGCAGGATCTGCGTGAAAACAGAACAAAGGCAGACTCAAGAAACATGGGAGATGGATCCAAGATGGCAGACTAGAGGGAGGCTGGGTTCTTTGTCTGTCACTCAGGATTCAAACAGAGGAAAATCTGTTTCTCAGTGAGGCAGTCTTTACTCCTCATTGATCCCCTGCTGTTTACCACAACTGTCTACCTTGATTACCCGCAGTCTACAGCGCAGCGACTACATTTGAGTGCAGATTGCTCACTGATCCCCCCCCTACATTCGTCACCTGCCTGTTTACCTGCCTCTGGCCTGCCCATCGCCTGCCTTTCACCTACCCTTCACCCACCAACTGAGGTTCATCTGCCAATTGTCCGTCAGTAGCCTGGAGAGCCTTCAGACCATCAGTAGATCGCCAGCTGCCTGCTGCTGCCTGGAAGTCCACCATCACAGTATCCGTAGGTATGGTTGCACGTGGCTGCTGCCATTTTGGGAAAAAAGCCAGGAACTGCAGGACCACTATCTGGACTAACAGCACCCCACCTCCAGGAACCCCAGTTTGACTGATGACACACCACCTCCAGGGGCCTGGCCTGACCGACTTCACCCCACATAGACTCGGTGCCCACGCCCCCGTGCTGCATCTCCACATTTGCCAACATGTTTGGAAGTCAGTGCAGCCATCTTGGATTAGCCTCAAAGTGGAAACTGTAATTAGGTGGGGCAAATTCCATCCTGAGACACCAGTTGGTGACTGGAAGCTCATTGTCAGGTACTGCTCATGCCTCAGGCTACTAAAGACTGGGAGGCTTGAATAGTATATGATGGTTATAGTGTAGATTTTTTTTTCTCCTTTGTGAAAGCTTTTAAAATTTTATTTCTTTACTTTGCTTGCTCTCTCCTTTTCTTTACCTGTTTCCTAAAGGATTTTTTCTCACTGTTCTCATGCTAACAACCAACTTCTTTTGACTATACTTTCACTCTTCCTATGATCTAGAACTTCTTCATACTCTTTTCCTACACTATTAACAGTTACTTCCTACACGTCACCCCATCCTCTTTGTCCTCTATTAGAAACTGCAGTCCTCATTGCAATCTGTTTGTTATACTGTAGATAATAATTGAACTCATCCTCTCTGTTTATTATAATATTGTAACAATATTGTAACAAAAAGACTACTGAAACAATAGTCTTCATAGGGGCTATTTGGTTTACAGCTACATATTGCCTGTACTGGGTGTTGCTAATATTGATCCCCCCTCTTAAAGAAGAGGTTTTGGAAAACTATAGGGTCACTATAAGCCTATAGGGCAGAAACTACAATACTCTAGATCTGCATTGCTAGAGGGGAAGATACATGAACAACATGAAAAAACAAGGGAGGAAATTGTTCCAAACAAACCAAGATTCTATGCTAATAGAATTCAATGACAGCATGGTAGAAGAAATGCCAGAAAAGGAATTCAGAATATACATGATTAAAATGATCAGAGAAGCAAATGATGAGTTAAGGGAGCAAATGCAGGCAATGATTGACCATTCCAATAAGCAGCTGAAAGAACAACTACAGGAAACAAAAGGTCACCTCAACAAAGAGATAGAGATTCTGAAAAAGAACCAAACAGAAATCCTTGAAATGGAGGAAACAATAAACCAAATAAAAAACTCAATGGAAAGCATCATCAACAGACTAGGTCACTTGGAAGACAGAACCTCAGACAATGAAGAGAAAATATTGAATCTTGAAAATAAAGTTGCACAAACAGAGAAGATGGTAATAAATCATGAATGGAACCTAGAAAAACTATGGGATATCATGAAAAGACCAAATTTAAGAATTATCAGGAATGAGGAAGGCACAGAGATACAAACCAAAGGAATGAACAACCTATTCAATGAAATAATATCAGAAAATTTCCTAAACCTGAAGAATGAAATGGAAATTCAACTACTGGAGGCTTACAGAACACCAAATGCACAAAACTTACAGCAGATCCACAACAAGACACATTATAATGAAAATGCCTAATGTACAAAATAAGGATAGGATTTTAAAGGCTGTGAGAGAAAGAAACAGATTACATATAAGGGAAAACCAACACAGATATTAGCAGACTTCTCAGCCCAGACCCTAAAAGCTAGAAGAGCCTGGAATAATATATTTCAAGCTCTGAAAGAACATGGCTGCCAATCAAGAATATTATATCCAGCAAAGCTAACCTTCAGATTTGAAAAATAAAGAATAAAATAATAAGATGATTAAATAAAACACTAAGATAATAAGATAATAAAATAATAAGATAATAAGAATAAAATCCTTCCATGACACACAAAAGTTAAAGGAATTTACACATAGAAAGCCTGCGCTATAGAACATTTGCAGCAAGACATTCCAGGAGGAAGATATGAACAACAACAATGTAAATCATCAAAGGGAGGCACTACTTTAAAGGAAAAGCTAACTAAAGGAGAAACCAAGTCAAGTTAAAAACCAAAACTAAGCCAAAATGACTGGGAATACAAATCATATCTCAATAATAACCCTGAACGTTAATGGCCTAAATTTGTCAATCAAAAGACATAGACTGGCAGATTGGATTAAAAAGAAAGACCCAACAATATGTTGCCTTTAAGAGACTCATCTCATAAAAAAGGACATCCACAGACTAAAGGTGAAAGGATGGTGGAAAAAACCTACCACGCACACAGACTCAGTAAAAAAGCAGGGATTTCCATCCTTATATCAGATAACGTGGACTTCAAGCCAAAGTTAGAAGGGATAAACAAGGACATTTCATACTGCTTAAGGGAACCATAAATCAGGAAGACATAACAATCATAAATAAATATGCCCCAAACAATGACCCATCCATGTACATTAAATAAATCCTTCTCAATTACAGGAATCAAATAGACCACAACACATTAATTCTAGGTGGCTTTAAAACACCACTGTCACCACTGGATAGATCTTCCAAACAAAAACTAACAAAGAGACCATAAAACTCAATAACACAATCAATAACTTAGACTTAATGGACATATATAGAATATTCCATCCATCAATGAGCAAATACATTTTCTTCTCAGCAGCACATGGTTTTTTCTCTAAAATAGAACATATGTTATCCCACAAAGCAGCCCTTAGTAAATGCAAAAAAGTAGAGATACTATCTTGTGTTCTATCAGATTATAATGGAATGAAATTAGAAATCAATGACAAAAGAAAAAGCAGAAACTACTCCAACACCTGGAGACTAAATAATATGCTATTGAATGAAGCATGGATAACAGAAAACATCAGGAAGGAGATACAAAAGTTCTTAGAGGTAAATGAGAATGAGAAAACAATATATCAAAATCTCTGGGACACTATGAAAGCAGTACTAAAAGGAAAATGCATTGCATTGAGCCCATTCAAGAAAAGAATAAAAAGTCAACAACTCAATGACCTAACCTTACATCTCAAAGCCCTAGGAAAAAAAAAAACAGAATGACACCAAAATTAGTAGAAGACAGGAAATAATTAAAATCAGAGCTGAAATCAATGAAATTGAAGGAAAAGAAACAATTAAAAATTGACAAAACAAAAAATTTGTTCTTTGAAAAAGCAAACAAAATAGATAAAACCATAGCCACCTAACAAAGAGAAGGAGAGAGAAAACTCAAATTGCTAAAATTCATGATGAAAAATGGAAATATCACAACAGACACCACTGAAATACAAAATGTAATTAGAAACTACTTTGAAAATCTATACTCCAATAAAATAGAAAATCTTGATGACATTGACAAATTTCTGGAGACATATGATCCTCCCAAATTGAACCAGGAGGACATATAAATTTAAACAGATCAATTTCAAGTAATGAAATAGAAGAACCTATCAAAAGCCTCCCAACCAAGAAAAGCCTGGAACCCAATGAATTCTCAGCTGAATTCTACAAGACCTTCAAAGAAGAACTTATACCAATACTCCTGAAAGTATTTCATGAAATAGAAAAGGAGGGAACCCTTCCAAATTCATTGTATGAATTTGGTTTCTAATATCACTAGATCTCTAGTATGTAATATGAATTTGGAAGCTAGTATCACTCTGATACCAATACCAAAACCAGACAAAGACACATCTAGAAAAGAAAACTTTAGACCAATATCTCCGGTTAATATAGATGCAAAAATCCTTAACAAAATTCTGGCAAATTGCTTACAAAAACATATTAAGAGGATAGTGCACCCCAATCAAGTGGGGTTTATCCCAGGGATACAAGGTTGGTTCAACATCCAGAAATCAATAAATGTAATTCATCACATCAAGGTTAGACTTAAGGTTAAGAATCATATGATTATTTCAATAGATGCTGAGAAAGCATTTTACAAAATACAACATCTCTTCATGCTCAAAATACTAGAAAAAATAGGGATGGTAGGAACATACCTCAACATTGTAAAGGCTATTTATGCTAAGCCCACTGCCAATATCATTCTTAATGGAGAAAAATTGAAAGCATTCTCTTTAAAAACTGGAACAAGATAGGGATGTCCACTGCCACCACTTCTATTCAACATTGTGCTGAAAATGCTAGCCAGAGCAATTAGACCACAGAAATTAAGGTATATGAATAGGAAAATAAGAACTCAAGCTGTCACTATTTGCTGATGACAAGATTCTATATTTAGAGGATCCTCTATATTTAGAGGATCCAAAAAACTCCCCCAGGAAACTTTTAGACCTAATTAATGAATTCAGCAAAATAGCAGGATATAAAATAAACACACATAAATCAAATGTATATATCTATATAAACGATGAAAGTGAAAATGAGGAAAATGAAATGAGGAAAACAATTCCATTCACAATAGCCTCAAAAAAAAAAAAAAAGAATACTTGGGAATCAATCTAACAAAAGAGGTGCAAAACCTCTACAATGAAAACTACAGAACATTAAAGAAAGAAATTGAGGAAGACCTTAGAAGATGGAAAGATCTTCCATGTTCTTGGATAGGCAGAATTAATTTAATCAAAATGGCCATACTTCCAAAGGTGCTATACAAATTTAACACAATTCTAATAAAAATCCCAATGACATTCATCATAGAAATGGAGAAAGCAATCATGAAATTCATCTGGAAGAACAAAAGACCCATAATAGCCAAAGCAATCCTGGGCAGGAAGAATGATGCAGGAGGTATCACAATACCAGACCTTAAACTCTACTATAGAGCAATAGTTACAAAAACAGCATGGTATTGGCACCAAAATAGACAGGTTGACCAATGGTACAGAATAGAAGACACAGAGACTAACCCACATAAGTACAGTTATCTCTTACTAGACAAAGGTGCCAAAAACATGCAACAGAGAAGATAGCCTCTTCAACAAATGGTGCTGGCAAAACTGGAAATCCATATGCAATGAAATGAAATTAAACCCCTATCTCTCACCCTGTACAAATCTCAACTCAAAATGGATCAAGGATCTAGAAATTAGACCTGAGACTCTTCACCAAATAGAAGAAATAGTAGGCCTGAATCTTCTTCATGTTGGCTTAGGACCATACTTTCTCAACATGAACCCCAGATCACAATAAATAAAAGGAAGAATCAATAAATGGGACATATTCAAACTAAAAACCTTTTTCTCAGCATAAGAAACAATCAATAATTTGAAAAGAGAGCCTACAGAGTGGGAAAAATCTTCCACACACACTTCAGACAGAGCACTGATCTCCAAAATTTATAAAGAACTTACAAAACTTTACACAAAAATACAAAGAAACCAATCAATAAATTGGCTAAGGACCTGGGCAGACACTTCACAGAAGATGATATACAGGTGATCAACAAATATATGAAGAAGTGCTCATCATCTCCAGTAATTTGTATAAATTAAAACCACCCTAAGTTTTCATCTTACTCCAATTAGAATGGCTATTATCAGGAACACAAGCAATAATAAGTGTTGATGTGGATGTGGGGACAAAGGCACAAATACATTGCTGGTGGAGTTGCAAATTGGTACAGCCACTCTGGAAAGCAGTATGGAGATTCCTCAAAAAACTTGGAATGGAACCACCATTTGACCCAGCTATCCCACTCCTCGGTTTATACCCAAAGGTCTTAAAATCAGCAAAGTATAGGGATGCAGCCACATCTATGTTTATAGCTGCTCAATTCACAATAGCTAGATTGTGGACCCAACATTGATGCCCTTCAGTTGAAGAATGGATAAAGAAACTGTGGTATATAAACACATTACTATATTACTGGGCCATAAAGAAGAATAAAACTATGGCATTTGCCGATAAATGGGTGGAGTTGGAGAATATCATGCTAAGTGAAATAAGCCAAGCCCAAGAAACCAAAGGTCGGATGTTTTCTCTGATCAGTGGATGCTGACACATAATGGGGGGGGAGGAGTTATAAGGGGGATAAGAAAAGAATGGAAGAAGCATGGATGGTGTAGAGGAAAGTGGGATGGGAGAGGGTGTGGGAAGGAAAGATAGTAGACTGAGACAGACAGTTTTTCGCTATGTATAGGTAACATTATATGAATCGTGTGAATCTACATTGTGTGTCAAATATTTTATTGAGTATGTTTTATAGTGCAGGCTTTC